>JASGXE010021564.1:0-13633 GCA_030068105.1 Sinentomon sp. SZTP_YWyxl
GTTTGGGTGTGTGCCCTGGGATGTTTGGCCATTTTTGGGTGTGTGCTCTGGGATGTTTGGCCATTTTTGTGCATGCTGGTGGATGTTTGGTTATTTTTGTGTATGCAGGGGGGTGTTTTTGGATGTGTGCGCGGGAATGTGGGGCTGTTTTTGGGACTGTGCCATGAGATGTTTGGCTATTTTTGGGTGTTCCTGGTATTTTTGGGTGCACGCCGGAATGCTTCGCTGTTATTTTTTTTCACTCGATTTAACGGGCATTTTATGCAGACTGTGAGCTCCCGTCCGAACGTCCGAAGACGGTCCTTGCCCCCGTCCGAAGACGGTCGCTGCGAGCTTGCCGGGGAGGGAGAAAAACTGGTCAAAGCGGACCGGAGAAAAAACTCCCTGTCCCTGGAATACTGTGCCCGGAGTGTTTGGCTGTTTTTGGATGTTTTTTTTTTTGTATTTTTGGCTACGAATCCGAAGATGCTTGGCTGTTTTTGTGTGTGTGCCCAGGGATGTTTGGATGTTTTGGAATGCTTTTGTGTGTGCATGTGCTCGGTGTTGTTAGGTTGTTTTTGGGTGTGCCCGGGATGCTTGGTTGTTTTTGGGTGTGTGCTCGGGAATGTGTGGCTGTTTTTGGGTGTGTGCCATGAGATGTTTTGCTATTTTTGGGTGTTTTGGTTATTTTTGGGTGCACGCCGGGATGCTTCGCTGTTTTTGCATGTTTTGTGTGTGTGCTCGAGGATGTTTTGCTGTTTTTAGGTGCTTTGGGTGTGCGCTCGTCGGGATGCTTGGCTGTTTTTGGTTGTGTGACCGGGTGTGTTTGGCTGTGTTAGGGTGTATGCCCTGAGATGTTTGGCTGTTTTTGGGGGTTTTTTTTGTATTTTTGGGTATGAATTCGAAGATGCTTGGCTTTTTTGGGTGTATGCCCGGGGATGACTGTTTTTGGGTGTGTGCCCAGGGATGATTTGGGATGCTTTTGTGTGTGTGCTCTGTGTTGTTTGGTTGTTTTTTGCGTGTTTTGGCTGTTTCTGGGCGTGTCCGGGGATGTTTGGCTCTTTGTTTTTGTTGCACGGTTTTTTATCCGTTTTGGGTTGTCTTTGGGCACAATTGGTGTCATGTGTATTTCTTGCGTAAATCCTGCGCCTGGAACTTTCACTTTTCCTGTGCCATTCGGTACAAAGATTCGCATTGGCTTTTCGTGGGTATTTCCTGCGTAAATCCTGCGCCTGGCGCATGTGCTTTTCCTGTGCCATTCGGCGCAAAGATTCGCATGGGCTTTTCGTGGGTATTTCCTGCGTAAATCCTGCGCCTGGCGCATGCACTTTTCCTGTGCCATTCGGCGCAAAGATTCGCATGGGCTTTTCGTGGGTATTTCTTGCGTAAATCCTGCGCCTGGCGCATGTGCTTTTCCTGTGCCATTCGGTACAAAGATTCGCATTGGCTTTTCGTGGGTATTTCCTGCGTAAATCCTGCGCCTGGCGCATGTGCTTTTCCTGTGCCATTCGGCGCAAAGATTCGCATGGGCTTTTCGTGGGTATTTCTTGCGTAAATCCTGCGCCTGGCGCATGTGCTTTTCCTGTGCCATTCGGCGCAATGATTCGCATGGGCTTTTCGTGGGTATTTCTCGCGTAAATCCTGCATGCGCTTTTCCTGTGCCATTCGGCGCAAGGATTCGCATGGGCTTTTCGTGGGTATTTCTCGCGTAAATCCTGCGCCTGGCTCATGCGCTTTTCCTGTGCCATTTGGCGCAAAGATTCGCATGGGCTTTTCTTGCGCCAAATGATGCGCCAGGTCGGCCATTAGGCCCGGACATTTTTATACCGTAGAGTGCACTTGGCGCCGGTATGGCTCTTGTTTGGCAGGCGCTTGGCGCCGGCCTTTATTCTTTAAAAAAAGGCGCATGAAATGCTGCCTGGGTGGGGACAGAACGGATAGATCTTGCAACACCATGATATCAAAATCATATGAAAAGTCTCAATTTTGGATAAACAAAAGAACTTATAGGTCTATTTTCTAGAGAGGGATGGGTCGCGATGATGGCAAAATAGATAAGTTTGCGCCGTATCACCCCAATTCCTCTAATGCCCAATTCGTCTAAAATAAATTATGTCAATTGCGCCGGCAGGGTCATTTTTTGAATTTCAAGATCATTATGATTTTAGAGGAATTGAGCCGACCTGCTCCATGGTTTTGTCCGGTTTTATAGGAATTGAGCCAAACGTAAGGAAGGATCAGACAGGGGTGTACAACTACGAAATCAGTTTTGGGCTCTCGCCAGTAGGTGAAAACTCGCTACCATGAAATGTTTCAGTAAAAAACAAGCGCTCTGGAAAGAAAGCGCAACCATTTCTTTGGACAAATTTAAAAATGAAATTAGGCGCAACTAAGTAAGCACAAGCAAAACACAGCACAAGCAAAAACACTCAAAACTCTGCCCCTTCGAAAATAGCAAAAACACAAAATAAAATTTGTCGCAAATACAAAAAAAAAAACCTGCAAGAAGTGTTAAAGAATTCGAGTTGTCTGGATGCAAAGACACCAAATCCCGTTTTCCTCCATATGGAGTTAGTGATGTATGAGCTATAATTGAGACAAATTTTCGAATTTCTGAAGAAAGGTACATATATATCTTTTGGACAACATTAAAATGATTTTCGGCAATATTTTCTGTCTGAATACAAAGATGATATTAATAAGAAAACAAGATGCAGGGAACAAAGCCCCAGGGCACCGGCAAAGTCTTCAGCTTGGATTGAAATGTGGCTGTTTTTAGGTGATCCCTGAACATGTCCCGGGGAGGGGGGGGTTCATTCAATAATGGTCATTCCTAAAAAGCAAAATTTCCCAAGACTTTAAGCCCTAGACATTCGCGGTTTGTCGAAGCTCGTCCTCGTAACGTTTCCACTGCACAGATATGGCAATTGAGCCAAGGGTCCCAAGCAGCTATTGCATATTTCAGTAAATTGCAACGACGTTTTTGCAGACCAATCAACCAAATGCTATCTACCTGGTGTTTTGAACAGTACTCAACGCTGTTCATAACTGAGGATACAATGCAGTCGTCAGCAAACATATGGATACGGGAGTGGACGGACTGAGTCAGCAAGATCATTTACGTGAATACAGTATAAGCGCTATTATCTCCGAACATAGGCGACAGGTCATCGCTGCAGCGATTACGCGAAAAGGCGAATCTGCCACCTTTTTTCGGAGATATTGTTTGTTTTTAAAAAATATTGACAAATAATGATTAAGAAAAAAATTGCTTTTGAAAGAGCGTGCAGGGTGCTCGGTAGGTCGAGAGTTGGAGAACCGGAAGTTTGTCGAAAAGGCAAACCAGCTGGCGCTATTGCAGCAATGTTTGTGAAGGGACCTATGCTGGAGCTTGTCCCTGCGCTGCACATGCAGCGCACCTCTTTGGATGTTCAGACCTCTAGACGGAACGGCCAAAACTTGGGTCTTCCTTGGCCCTGGTCAAAACGTCCTTGGCCTGGCCAAAACGGCCAGAACGGCCGTTCGGCTCACGTGACTATCTCCATGTGTTTCACTCCCAGATGACTCTCACCCAACATGAGCACAGAATGTCAGACTTCGGAATAACTTCCTTGATCTCATCAGCAAAATTCTGTCAGTTTCGGGCAAGTTAGAATAGTTTGTTCTGCTTTGGAAAGGTTGGAGCTGGCATTCTGGTTTTGTTCGAGCCGAATTTACCTCAAGTCGGCTGGAAAGTGAAAAGGGCTGGGTGCCTTAATTTGAACGTAATGAAATTGGCCGTTGCGATCGAGTGACATTATTGATCAACACAATTCATTGCTTTTCATTAGCACAACCCGAAAGCCAACTAAGAAATCAGAAGAGGAGTTGAAAAATGACAGGACAAATTCTTGTTGTTGGGTGTCAATTTCAATTGGTTCTGAATCAAAAACAGTGTGCGGCATGGAAGACATCCGAGCGCCTCTTGCCACACTGCCTGAAAACGGGTCCAAAACAAATACTGAAGCTGAAAAAACGGTTTCCTATATCTTTTTCTTATTCCCAAAGACGAAAATTTTGCGTTGTTTTTTTTATTCCTGATCATCTTGCGAGAAATTGCGCTTTCGCGGCCAGACATGGATGCAGAAATTCAAACACAATGACAACATCAGAGGCGCGTTTTTTTTGCCAAAAAAGTTACGCCCGACAATCGTGCAGCGCTACACGGAGTGTTGATTTCCGCTGTTAGTTTCCAATGTATTTTTGTAGGTATAGCCTCAGGCCTGAGGTGCCATTTCAATGTTTTTGCATCTCCGGACAACTTACCTGAAGACTATGGGCGGAGTTGCGCCAATTTCGTAAATTGAACCAATGAAATTGACGTCGGTTCCCCTTCGTCATGCGCAGGAGTGATTTCAGGCGGAAAAAATTGGGTGGGCCCAGTGCAGTGTGGGCCGCCTTTTACCGTTTTGAAAAAACGGTTCCACCCGGGTTATGAACTTTTATAACAAGCACATGATAACAGGCAGGCGAACACGGGCCTGATTAATTTGTGCCACCGGCATCAACTACTGCGCAAGCGCGAGAAAATTCGAATTCTTTCCATCGGTTCAATTTTTGAACTAATCGCTCCGCCTTGCGTCTCTCGTGAAGCTGTTCAGAAACGCAAAAACAACAAATATAGCTCCTCTGACCCAAGGTTTCAGCAGCAAATATATGGGAAAAATGATTCCATTAGCGCAATTCAACACGAAGTGTCGAGCAGCTTAACAACGCAAAAATGTTATAACATTTGTGCAAAAAAAAAAAACGCGCCTCAGTTGTTTTTGTCAAAAAAATATTCTGTTTCATTTGTGGAACTTTTTTGGCATATTCATGGTCACGGAATTCTAGGTCGCAATGAGTGAGGTTGGTGCTGCGGCCATTAATCGGAAATTGATCTTTGGCGTGCCTTCCATGGGGCGAAGAAGGGGTAGGATCACATTGAGGGTCGGGTCGGAATTAACACCATAGGTTAACGGGGGTCCCTTGTTTGGTCGGTTCGACAGGTTTCGATCTCTGGGCAAAGTTTTGGAGCGTTTCAGGTTCTTCCTTTTTGGTCGTATCGTAATTTGCATGTTTATGGCTTCTTGGCCCTGTCACAGTGAAAATGAGTCACTGTGATTGCTTGCAGACGTTTCGAACTCCAAACGAAAAATGGTTGATCATCAAATCCCCATATTTGAAGCGATTTTTGCAGCGAGCGTTAATTCCTTCCATCGTAACATCGTGTTTCTTTTGAGTGCTGATGTTGGGTCCTTTTTGGCGTTGCATTTTAAGCATTGCAGCGATATTTTCATCGAATGGCCAGAGCTCGTAGAAACACAATCGCAAAGCGATTCCAAGTTTTGTCGCACCATGTACGTTTTCGACTCCTCGTAAATTCTACTGTGTTCGTGCATTGACCCAGATTGCGCAAAAAACGAAAAAACATGCAAAATAAAAACGAATCAATCCTTGATATGCTTGGCTATGTTCGCCGATAAGATCACTCATATACTGTATAATAAACAAAAACGGGCCAAGAATGCAACCCTGTTCCCGATGGAGCTCGTAAAGGTTCCAAATAGGGGCGCATCCTATAGGCTCATCATAAAGCCCACAAAATAGAACCGCAGGATAATGTCCGCAGCCCGAGTAAACCCAATTCGTCTAAAACCCAGTTCGTCTATAAAATTCGGCTCCGTTCACCAAATGCAGTTTGCAGTGGTTTATAGGAATCGGGGCAGATGGATGAGTCAGGAAAACGGCAATTTTAGACGAATGGGGTTTTCGACGAATTGAGTATAAGACGAATAGGTGATGAACCGTTTGCGCATTGGTTGGAATCTACTGCAAAGAACCGAATTTCTTCTCATTGGAAGCGTTCATTGGATGGAAATTGGAATGCTTGGCACACAACAAAGCTTCTTTTCCACGGCGCTGGGTGTCGGTCAGCCGAGTACGACTTATATGGAACCCACAACGTTGACCTTCAGATGAGATACTCCCAAAACGTTCTGTTCTTTCCGATAATCTTTTTCTCTCATCGTGTTGGGGCGTAATTCTGTTTTCTTTTTCTTGATCTCTAAAGTTTAATTCGTTTCCTGAAACCCTGGGAGGAGCTGCTGAAACACCTGTGCAACGGAAAGAGGGAGAGACAGAGGATTAGAGATCGGGGAAGTTAATATGGACGCAGAATGGGATGGGACATGGGCTGCCATCATCTGATATGCGGAATTCCCTGCAAACATAATGGATAACCATTCGAATTCACAACACATTTTTGTGCGGCAAGGACAAATTTGGCTCTAACCTTAAGTAGCATTTTCCGAAGCAGTCCCAAGGTCCCTAAAACAGCATTTTCGTCAAGAGCACAGTAAGTTTTTGTGCTCCGCAAAGGGAAAGTTTATCAGATTCAGCATGTCGGGTTTATTTCCGCCCGGCTCCTGTTCAGAGAATTATTGGAAAGTTGGGAGAAAACTCTCAATCAGTTTCTTCATGTAAATTAAAATTGTTTTTAATTTGAAAATTAAACCGCAAATTGTGTTGTTGTGTTATCTTGCCCTAAAAATTAATTTTTTGCAGTCGGTTAATTATGCAGCATGAGTCAACGAGAATATGCTTGCATTATTCGTGAACGAAATTGACTGACAATATTCCAGAACCATCAATTAGGTTATGTAGGTGATGTAAATGCTGCTAAGCAGCCACTTATGAAGTACCTACTTTCAGAACACGTAGCTCATGTATTCGTCAGTAATGAGCATGCGAAGCGTATGGCAATAATTGGCAAAAAGAAAAAGGTGTGGGCCGTCTCATCCAACGCATATGGTGAATTTGAGGTTTGGCAGCATGATCCAACGTGGTGTAGTCCTATATGCAGAGACCACATGGATAGGCAAATCTCTTCATGCGCACGATTGAAGCACGTCGGAAAAACGTAACGCGACCCGGTGCTATCTCCACTTCTCAAAGGAAAAGGTTTTACACGTATCCCAGCTCAATGCTCTAACGTTGTCTTTCTTACCTTCGTATTTGAGGCAAAAATGAAAACAAAATTAATTATTGTTGATGCCACTCGGTGTCAGGTATGATTTTGAAATGCGCGGAGGACTGGCAAACGTATAATTTACTCAATCTTGTACTAATCTGGCAAACTGTCCGGACGTATACACATCTTGACGGTCGGGTTGGACCGCCATCAAAAAAGCTGCAAGATGACGTAAAAAACCTTCTCAATTGAGAAACACGGTTTTTATGTGCAATTTTTATTTTTACAATTTTTATTTTTGCAATTTTTATTTTTGCAATTTTTATTTTTGCAACATGTGTATGTGGTCGAAATTATCTTCACATCCACCAACCCGATGCCGATTGATTATTTCTGCATGCCAAAACAAGAGGCTGGCATGTTTATTAGGAATGGAATTTCTCTGCATGTATACCGTGTTCATTTCTACTCAGACATTCAAAATACCCGCGCCATATAGGAGATTTTTGTCAGACTTTTGAAGCACGGGGTAAAGTTATTCCACATCTAGTAAGCGCTGTTGAATGCATTCCTTCATGTAATGTGTTTTGCAGCGCATGCGAAATGGGGAATTACATTGCCTCGGCCTTCAAAAGTCTAAAAAAATCGCCTATGGCCCGGGTATTCAGAATTGCTCCGGATATCGATTTTGAGATCTGGATTCCAAGCATAGGCGGGTTTCAAACATGAAATCGAAATCAAATTTTCTGCCCTTTTGAACCTATTGAAACAGCGATTGCCAGAACTTTCGCCAGATGTCCTGTCTGCTGTGTTTTCCGTCCCGTTGTGTCGCTATCTTGTCGGCGTTTTCATCGGGCCAGACCTCATGACATATCCACTGCTGCAGACTGATCCACTTCATGACGCTCATGGCCATTGAACCCGGTAGAGTTTTTTTTTATCTTTTTTAATCGGGACACATCCCTCTTTGACTCGCCAACAAAAAGAGAAAGAGAAAGCTAAAGCATTCACACCTCATCTACGCCTACACAACCCGATTGAACCTTTTTGATACAAGCCCAGCCTGCCCCGCATACCTACTCGTCTATTTTCCGTGTTCAGAACGTTTTCCGCACTTTTCTGAGTTTCGCGGCTTTCGCATGATGTGGTTTGATGAAAAAGCGCCCATATCATCACAGATTATGCAACTTGGTAGAAAAAACAACCGCGCAAGCATTGCTGATTTATAGCTATCCGTTCCCGTTTTGTGTCAGAGCTATTTTATGCCTCATGTACGTACTGCACGTGCTACTGATCCGAAAAAACAAATCGCCGTGGGAGTTTTGGAAAACAATGACATGGACAGGCAGGGCTTTAGATACCCTGTACAAAAGTTATGACCGCAGGTCTCGTCGCGTGTGGTCCATTGGACCACCTCTTGTTGAAGTATAAGGGTTAAGGAGTTGTAGGAATATTCGTTAGAAAAGCAGATGAATTTGGGATATTGACTAAAAATCTTTTCTGACTCTGAGGAGAGTGGAGATTTTGAAATTTTCCCCGACGGCATGGAACACGTATTCATATAGAAATGATCGAAATGGAAGCGGAGGAGGTATCGGCTTGGCTGTTAAAGCCAGTTTTAAATTGCACTGTTCTATTTGCTCATCCTGTGCATGAATTTTTGCTCACTCTAATTTATTTTGTTCGGTGGCTGGCTCAGTTTGTTTCTACCTTGTTGTAGTTTACCGACCGCGTGATGCAAAGAAGCCTTATCAGAGGCTCTTGATGATTGCCAAAACAGTCATGATGTATTTGAATGTCTAAAGAAGCCTCTTGTTGCTCAGGGGCACCTGAATCTTCCGAGCACAAACCGGACAGATTGGAAAATAGAACAAAAGCCACTTTGTGGCGTACAGTGCCCAGAGTGCCTCTACAGTGTCTATTCTCGCATTTGCGTCCAAGTAAAATTTGAAAAAAAAACTGACTGATGCAGCCATCCGAGGTAATAACCTTCAAAGGATGTTTCCCTCATCCGTGGTGCTGAAATCTGTGTTCCTTCAATGCAGAAGGCTGGGAGGGTTTGAAAAAATTTTGGATTTTTTATTAAAATCATATAGAACCAATGCAAATTGTATCCCGGCATTGTTGAAGAAAGGATGACCCAAATCGGTCGTTCCATATGATGCTGGAAAAAGCAGATCTTTTGAATTCTACTTTTGTCAAAGTGTTCAAAGCTATATTAGTCCTCACCTGGGCATTTTATTTTTTAATCTCTGTAACCATGTTTGGGTTCTGTTCATAAAATGAAATCTAAAATTTACGAGGGTGAAGACTTTATCGATCAAGTTTTTTTTACGTTAGCGCGGTCGGTTTTCAACAAGTTTTTGTCAGAAATTTTCCAAACCTGTTTATAAAATGCCGATTCCTATTGCTTTGAAAAGGTCCCGTAATGTTCCTGCCTTTTTGGGGGGAATGTCGGACCATTTACTTTCCAGTTCCATATCGCCGTCCAATGTATGTTTTGGCAAAGAATTCAGTCTCGGGCGTTTTTCGCTTGCATGCCGATCTTTCGGTATAGTTAAAGGCGACAATACACATGGTTGTCACTGCACGATGCTCAGAGTAAATAAGCTACGAGCGTTCTCTCGGCAATGCTTTTGCCGGTGTTGCGCCGCAAAGTGCGCTTGGGGTCCAGTATTTCACGTGAAATTTTGAAACTCACCTGTTTCATGTAAAATAGACTGTGTAATTTGCGGCGAGTCATGGTGGATTATTGAACCTTTCTCATAAAAGCAAGATTACAAATTCATGACCAGTCTATTTCGTGGACATTTTTGAGAGAGACATCCTGAAACCATCCTCATTACTTCAAATCATAATTCTTATCATTACTTCAAATCATTACTTCACATCATAATTTCTCAGGTTTATTAATGTACATGTGAAAGAGGTTTAATTGTCACACATTAAAAATGAGGGTGCGATCACGTTTTACTGGTGAAATAATGAGAAGAGTCCTCAGATTTTTCTATGTTCGACGAGACTCCTCAAACATTCTCTCAACAGATGAGGCTCCTCAACATCCTCAAACATACCACATGTCATGCAACACTGGAATTTTTGCCTCAGGTTTCAGATTGGCCTCATTTTGCCATGGCAACATTTTTTCAAAAGTGCCCTTCTGCAGGCATGTGCGGTTGGCACATGTGTGCGCGCAACCATTCTCGAAAAATCACGGTGAAAAAAAAACAACGAAGAAAAAGAGACAAAAAAGACGAAACAGTGAAAAAAACCGCAACCATGCATTCTCGAAAAATCACAGTGAAATAAAACAACGACAAAAAAGACAAAAAAGACGAAACAGTGAAAAACAGCAACCATTCTCGAAAAATCACAGTGAAAAAAAAAACAACGAAGAAAAACACAAAAAAAAAAACAGACGAAACAGCTAAAACACCGCAACCATTCTCGAAAAATCACCTCGAAAATAAGACAAAGAAAGACGAAACAGTGAAAAAACCGCAACCATTCTCGAAAAATCACAGTGAAAATAAGGGCAAACGTTTTTACATCTAAAATCATCGATACATTGGAGGCAAAACAATTCCGGGTGACGTTACGTCACAAATGCCCCACACCGCCGTAATCTGATGTCCACAATTTCGCATGGGCGATATCCAATGCAATATGAGATTGCGAGGACAACCATCCACAATCGGGAGAATGGACATTCATCACTGTTTATCTCCCTTCCGGCCACACTTGTTTTTCTCCCTTCCGGCCACACTTGTTTATCTCCCTTCCGGCCACACTTGTTTATCACCCTTCCGGCCACACTTGTTTATCTCCCTTCCGGCCATACTTGTTTATCACCCTTCCGGCCACACTTGTTTATCTCCCTTCCGGCCACACTTGATTATCTCCCTTCCGGCCACACTTGTTTGTCACCCTTCCGGCCACACTTGTTTATCTCCCTTCCGGCCACACTTATTTTTCTCCCTTCCAGCCATTGGGTTAACATGTTCCATACACCTTTTAAAATGTCAATACGCTCGAAAACCCTCCTTCGGGACAGGGAATCATCTCCAAAAACTTCAACCAGTGGGTATCGCGGATGTTTTTTCTCCAAAGGACCAAATAGCCATAAGCATGGAGATGACAAACAAATATGCTTCACCCCAAAAGCCAGGTAAAAAGCAAAGTCAAATAAAGAAAAAATAGCCGAGAATTCCTCTGAGTCCTGAAACGTTTTGAACGCCCTTTGCACATTTTTACCCAATAAAATGGGTAAAAAATGTCGTGATATGCCATCAATGGATCTCAAATTAGTCGTAACACGACAGCTTTTTCGGGAGTCCTCCCTTGAACCTCAGTGAAGCTGCACCCTAGACCCCCATTGGGGGACACCTGCCCCTTGGACCCATCCCTGTGGCGGTTACTCCCTGAAAATACAAACATCGTCACACCAACTGCATTGACTTTTTTCACAATATCCTTTCCGGAGTAATCTGTTGTTTTGCATTTTGCCCATTCAGACTGCTTTTTTTTTTAGCAAAATTGCAACAAAAGAGAAATCTGGAAAATATATGCGGAAAATCAGTGGTTGAGTTTGGTGGCAAATCGTACTGCAAAACTGATTGTTGGAAGGAAAAACCTCCTTTCCGTCTGTGGCTTCGACCACAGCTCAAAATTCCCTCAACACTCAACGTTTTCTTTTTGGCAAAAATTGATATGTTGAATAGGGATCGTCAAAAGCTCTTAAATAGTGCTGTATTGACTCTTCCTCTGAAGTAATGTAATTGTTGACTGTTTATTGAATGTTGTGTGGGTATATCGTTGTTCCTGTCCGTGTATCTTTAAATCCTTAATCGTAGCAAGAAATGAGGGCGACGTATTCTTGCTGCCTATTAGATGGATGCACTTTACTTCATTTTTGTCCACGAAAATTTAAATGTTTTGCTAGCTCATCGCGTTTCCATGGCGATCCAATGGGGAAACCATGGCAACACCATGGATTGTCATGGTGTTAGCATAATAAATCCATGGTTTTCCGTGATGGGGATCCCCGTGAATTTCCCATGGGAAGATACAGCATGGTCTTCCCATGGCGTAAAAACACCCACCACATATACATGTTCAACAGGGTAGAATGCCACAATAAACGTTTTTAGATAACTGTTTTAATGAAACAAAATTTCCCTTATAGCATTTTCCCAAAATCTCCCTGCTCTGTCTTCTCTCGTATTTTCAAGATAAAAAAGTTCAAAATGACATGTTAAAACACTTTCGCTTGGAAAAACCAAAATCAGGCAAACCAATAAGTGCAGGAATCATTTCCCATGCTATTTTCTCCAACAGTCCTGAAACTCTTCCTGGAATACTGGAAAGTCTCTGTTGAGCTGTTCCTATACACTTGATGAGGCAATGCGAGTTTAAAGCAGACTTTTACTTAACTTCGAAAGCCGATGGAACTCCCTTTCACACGTTCCTAGCCATACTTTCTTTGGCATGTTGATTTTTCAGCCTGACTACTAACTCAATCTGTCTGCTCAGCATCCAGAAATGTGCCCAATATCCGGAGTTTACCCAACCGGAACTGGTGGGGAAGAAATGGAAGTACATGCTTACACTTCCATCAGTTTGGAAATATTTCCCCCAAAACAATGTCATGACGCTCAAAAGGCGGAGTCAGTGGCGAGTATGCAACACTTTAGAGAAATTGTTCCAGTTCAAACTTTTTCACAGGTTTTTCAAAACAGGTTTCTCCCACAACAGAATTTTATCTCAAGGTTTTTCACAGATACTCTCTTTAGCTTTCTCCTAAATTAAATGTATTCCCCGTTTCTACAATCAAAGCTTCCCGTTCACTTCTACTGAAAAGGTTTTCCTTACTGGATTTCTCACATGAGAGGTTCTCAACACAAATCAAAGAACGGGTTTTCGCACAATTCTTTGTGGACAACAGATACTTCGCATGATGTGTTTCCATAATATGATTTTCACAATGATGCGTTTCCAGTTTTTTCACAGCGGTTTTTCTACAAATTACCAAAGTAGAAAAAGCCACTTTGTACGACCAAAGTATAGTTATTTCTCACGTGTTTTTCACAAAACGTTTTGCTCATGATCTGCACATTGGTTTTCACACGCTTTTTAACGAATGATTTCACTTCTCGATTCTCACAACGCCATACACTTCGGCATACGGCAACTTACCTCCTAAAATGAGTTTGAACTGAATCTGAACGAAGTGTTAAAATCAGACAAAGGATGAGAATGAACATGACACAAGATGAAAATGAACATATTAAAACCCCAGCAGGACCGATAAACAATATGGCTTTGGATGACTTGAAAGATCGAGAAGCGTTTATTGATCCGAGAGAGGGAACCAGAATGCTCAAGTCAAGGCGTGTAAAATACCTTGTGTAAAATACCTTTACCTTGCTCAAGTCTAAACCTTACAAAGGGCGGTGACTTATTTTTCAAAATCGAATCACATTTTTATTGGGTTTGCTGATAGCGGCAATGCTGGTGAGCCAATAACTTTTTAGAGTTTAGGGTTTAGAGGGATTTTTATGTATTTCACACAACCTTTGACAATTTGCATTTGCTTTATTTGAACCTTGCTCAAGTCTGAACCTTACAAAGGGCGGTGACTTATTTTTCAAAATCGAATCACAT
>JASGXE010021571.1:0-14270 GCA_030068105.1 Sinentomon sp. SZTP_YWyxl
TCTCGTACCAAATTGCCACCTGGGCCTACATCGCCATCATTGGCAGGTCCAGCACCTGTTGCAGCCTCTCATTCTCTGATTCATTGCCCTGCCCCTCTTGATTAATCTCCGTCAGCAATATTGAGTGTCCACGAAGGTGCTGATTCTTCCCCTCAGCCAGCCACAAGCCCAGATTCCTCTAGAGTGCAGAATTCCACCTCCTATCCACACGATGGGACTTCTGCGTCCTCCTCTTGTCCCAATTCTGCACTGCCAGCTGTCATCAATATTGGAAGCTCAAACCTTAGGCGAATTTACCCTTCTCTGTCCAATGTTGAACTTTGTAATAAATTTTCTTGGTGGAAGGAGGGTCTGAGGGTCAGTGAGGTCTTTAATATCCTTAAAAGATGTCTTTCTGGTTTAGCTTTAGCCCCCAACAGCAATGTGCTTGTTAACTTGGCTGTTGGCGAGCTTGACATTGCTGAGCTCCTACTAGGTCTGCCACTTCTTCTAAGCTTGTTCCCTCATTTCCTAAAAGTAATTATGGAAAAATGTTTCCGGGCTTTCGTTGGCCTTACTTATGGAATATGCTTCCACCTGAAGTGACTGCCTGTGGAAGCCATAGATTATTTCGTGTGAAGCTACTTCAACATTTGTGGAAAGATGAATCTCTTTCTGCTACACCCTCCACATTTCTCTTTTTTTAACTTTCATGCGAGGAAAAAAAAGGAAAAAAAAAGAGAACAAAAATGGAAAAAAAATTAGAATAAAAAAATAGGTATAGGTATAAGTTCACCTGAGCTGAGACAGAGCCAGTCTTGTGAGGAAAAATAAGTTAAAAAAACATTAAAAACAAATGGGTCTCCCATGCAAATGTAGGTACTTATACAGCTGACGGGGGTGGGCTTTAAGAGCTGGCTCTGCCAATTTTTTTTTTTTTTTTCTTCTTTGGGGTCTTAAATTTATGCAACAAGATATTTTTTTTTGCCCCATTATTTTTTTTTTTATTTTTAGTTGTTTGTATTTTTATTAATGTCCAATCCAATCACAAATTGAAATGCACCGAAATTCCATATTTTTGATCATTCAATTCACAGAAACATTTCACCATAAAATTTGCAGGTACAAGTAGGTATGTTGTGGAGAGAGAGCAGTAGCAGCAAAGCCCGAAGAAACAAATTATGAAGCAAGAGGCAACTTACCCCATGCAGCAGCAGGATGAGATCACGGCAGGAATGCATCCCCATCACATTGGCATTGTAGAGAATCATAGATCAAGATAATAGGCACCACCGAAAACAGAAGCAAAAGTTCAAAGGGACCAGTAGCAAGCATATGAAATGCCCAAACGAAGGTGCAAAATTGCACGGTTTATATTTGCAAAAAGCCAAAAAGGCCCCTAAATAAAAATGCAAGGCCATGCAAGCAGCATGGGGCAAGTTGCCAAGCAAAGAGAGAGAGAGAAGAAAAAGACATGAATTATATTGCAAAGACTGGCAAAGGAACAAGATCGTATATGAACAGCAGCATATTTTTTATCTTTTCAATTGGTAGATTTTTAAACGCTATCTTCATGGAGAACTGTGATCATGGCAAAATGATGCAAAAATGAAACCAAGGGAAAAAAATGATGTGGGCCTAAGCCCAACCAAATCCAAAGAAATAAATTAAAAAATGAAAAGGGAGGTACAAAAGCCAAGATGGCTTTCCTATTGCCCGCAGCTTCATGTAAATTTGAGGCAGGGGTAGCAAGGGTGAGAATGATTGAGAGGTTTAAGGAACTCAAGTTCAAGTTGCACAACTGGAGGTGGACTGAGGTACTAATTTTGGCCTACCTACTGAATTTACAGCATCTCCAGATTTGATTGAACACCACACCAGGATGATATGAAATCATTTGTTTTAATGTGGAGCCAGATATTGTTGCCATCACAAGCACTTTGAGACATGGAATTTTATACTCATGTCAGTACACCGAGTGAAGAATTCAACCCAACCTGAGATACCGGACCTACCAAGGTAAAATACTCTAGGGCCTACCTAACCCAAGGACTGATATTCAAAAAACAGTTGCTCATCTAGCATCAACTTCTTTAAGCGAGATTTAAACAAACTGTGGGTTGACACTCTCGAATATGTTTAGGAAGGATATTCCAGAGCCGAAAACCAAACACTTCAAGTGAAAAACTTGCCAGCATTAGTTGAATATCGATTAGGTAGCAAATAATTCTTGTCAGAATTCCCTCCTCCTTTCCCAGCTGAGGCTATTTCATTTAAATTTTGTCACTTTGTTTGTTTGTTGACAAAAACATCATATTCTTGTTCTTTTTCTCCCTCCTTGCGATGATTTTCTCATCGCCTCTCCATTTTTACCTAGGTCTTCATTTGTGTTGCATAATATTTTGCCATGAATTTGCCTCTATCTGAACTGGTTACCACTCTGAGTTCATGATTTCTCCAATCTTCCATTTGGCATCCACTATAATGGTCAAATTCAATGGTGAGGTGATGTGGATTTTGTGGCAAGGTAAGGAGTCTTTCTTTAATTGAATTATAATAATTTCCAACATTTGTTCTGGAATTAAATAAAATAAACCAGTAAAAACCAGCTCTCAGCCTCAGATACTTTTTTCCCTTTTGTCGCCTCATAACTGGTATAAATGCAAGTCTCTCTGGTCCTGCTGCCCAAAACAATACTTAATACTTTTTTAATTTCAACATGCATTAAACAACACATATTAAAATCGCACGGACTCAATGGTCCAGCAACACATAAAAAAACATTTTAAAATCATACGAGCCAAGATTGCTCGAGTCAATGGGTGCAGTAGGTTTTGTCCACATTTATAAAGCAAAAGACACAAGATTGCCGTGCAAGGTGAAAAAGAGAAAGCAAAAACGAACCATGCGTTCAGGAGCAGTAGAAGTTGCAGCAGAGGACCAGTAGAAAGAAAATGTCCAGCTGAAGAATGATTGTGAAGAGTAGCACACAGTCACCAGTGGCGTGCGAAGGCAGAAATTACAGTGATAGTTGAATTGAGATTGACCATCAAGAATCAATGGTGAAGAAGTATCAGGAGAAAGACTTCCAAGACCAGAAGTTAGGTAGGTCCGAAAAACCAGAAGGACCGTCAAGCAAAATTGGTGCCAAGAAGCCTAACCCTAAGGCACAGACATTCAACGTGGTCGGCGCAGTAATTGCATTGCCAGACCATTGCGACGCATGCAAGGAGAAAAGAACAAGACAGGTTTACAATGAGAAAATGAGCTTAACAATGCTTAAAATGAGGAAAATTTCTGCTGGCAGTAAATACCTACCTACCGAATGTCTAGCAAAAATGGATTCCAGGTGTAAACTGCGAAACTACGTATCAATTGTCAAGTATCAATTGTCGGGGGAGATGTAAAGGCTCACACAGAACAACTTTGGTAGCAGTGTGAAAGTCTTGTGATCAATGTGACCAATCTGGAAAGAACCTGTAAATTCGAACCCTCACCCTCAGAAAGACTTCACGGGGTTCAGGCTGACTGCCTGATGATGATGATGATGTCCTTCTGATCAGCGATGAAATGAATATCAGAACAAGACCTATAAGGAGGCCAAAATGTTATACCTACCATAGAAAACCGAAGGCAAAGGTGAATATCTAAGTACTGACCTTCCACAAACTAACTCAAGTGAGCAATGAGCATCTTCAGGGTCGGGGCAGAACCCAAGATGATTGGCTGGGTGAACCACTTACTCAGGCCACTCGGTGCTCAACATAAAAAATTAAAAAGCCTTTGTCGTTAATCATTGTAATGGCTTCAAAGAAAAACATTTCACCATAAAATTTGCAGGTACAAGTAGGTATGTTGTGGAGAGAGAGCAGTTAGCAGCAAAGCCCGAAGAAACAAATTATGAAGCAAGAGGCAACTTACCCCATGCAGCAGCAGGATGAGATCACGGCAGGAATGCATCCCCATCACATTGGCATTGTAGAGAATCATAGATCAAGATAATAGGCACCACCGAAAACAGAAGCAAAAGTTCAAAGGGACCAGTAGCAAGCATATGAAATGCCCAAACGAAGGTGCAAAATTGCACGGTTTTATATTTGCAAAAAGCCAAAAAGGCCCCTAAATAAAAAATGCAAGGCCATGCATGCAGCATGGGGCAAGTTGCCAAGAAAAGAGAGAGAGAGAAAAAAAAGAAGACATGAATTGTGTTGCAAAGACTGGCAAAGAAACGAGATCGTATATGAACAGCAGCATATTTTTTTTCTTTTCAATTGGTAGATTTTTAAACGCTATCTTCATGGAGAACTGTGATCATGGCAAAATGATGCAAAAATGAAACCAAGGGAAAAAAATGATGTGGGCCTAAGCCCAACCTAATCCAAAAAAATAAAAAATAAAAAGAAAAGGGGGGTACAAAAGCCAAGATGGCTTTCCTATTGCCCACAGCTTTGTGGAGATTTGAGGCAGGGGTAGCACAAGAGGGTGAGAATGATTGAGAGGGTTTAAGGAACTCAAGTTCAAGTTGCACAACTGGAGGTGGACTGAGGTACTAATTTTGGCCTACCTACTGAATTTACAGCATCTCCAGATTTGATTGAACACCACACCAGGATGATATGAAATCATTTGTTTTAATGTGGAGCCAGATATTGTTGCCATCACAAGCACTTTGAGACATGGAATTTTATACTCATGTCAGTACACCGAGTGAAGAATTCAACCCAACCTGAGATACCGGACCTACCAAGGTAAAATACTCTAGGGCCTACCTAACCCAAGGACTGATATTCAAAAAACAGTTGCTCATCTAGCATCAACTTCTTTAAGCGAGATTTAAACAAACTGTGGGATTGACACTCTCGAATATGTTTAGGAAGGATATTCCAGAGCCGAAAACCAAACACTTCAAGTGAAAAACTTGCCAGCATTAGTTGAATATCGATTAGGTAGCAAATAATTCTTGTCAGAATTCCCTCCTCCTTTCCCAGCTGAGGCTATTTCATTTAAATTTTGTCACTTTGTTATGTTTGTTGACAAAGACATCATATTCTTGTTCTTTTTCTCCCTCCTTGCGATGATTTTCTCATCGCCTCTCCATTTTTACCTAGGTCTTCATTTGTGTTGCATATATATTTTGCCATGAATTTGCCTCTATCTGAACTGGTTACCACTCTGAGTTCATGATTTCTCCAATCTTCCATTTGGCATCCACTATAATGGTCAAATTCAATGGTGAGGTGATGTGGATTTTGTGGCAAGGTAAGGAGTCTTTCTTTAATTGAATTATAATAATTTCCAACATTTGTTCTGGAATTAAATAAAATAAACCAGTAAAAACCAGCTCTCAGCCTCAGATACTTTTTTCACCTTTTGTCGCCTCATAACTGGTATAAATGCAAGTCTCTCTGGTCCTGCTGCCCAAAACAATACTTAATACTTTTTTAATTTCAACATGCATTAAACAACACATATTAAAATCGCACGGACTCAATGGTCCAGCAACACATAAAAAATACATTTTAAAATCATACGAGCCAAGATTGCTCGAGTCAATGGGTGCAGTAGGTTTTGTCCACATTTATAAAGCAAAAGACACAAGATTGCCGTGCAAGGTGAAAAAGAGAAAGCAAAAACGAACCATGCGTTCAGGAGCAGTAGAAGTTGCAGCAGAGGACCAGTAGAAAGAAAATGTCCAGCTGAAGAATGATTGTGAAGAGTAGCACACAGTCACCAGTGGCGTGCGAAGGCAGAAATTACAGTGATAGTTGAATTGAGATTGACCATCAAGAATCAGTGGCGAAGAAGTATCAGGAGAAAGACTTCCAAGACCAGAAGTTAGGTAGGTCAGAAAAACCAGAAGGACCGTCAAGCAAAATTGGTGCCAAGAAGCCTAACCCTAAGGCACAGACATTCAACGTGGTCGGCGCAGTAATTGCATTGCCAGACCATTGCGACGCATGCAAGGAGAAAAGAACAAGACAGGTTTACAATGAGAAAATGAGCTTAACAATGCTTAAAATGAGGAAAATTTCTGCTGGCAGTAAATACCTACCTACCGAATGTCTAGCAAAAATGGATTCCAGGTGTAAACTGCGAAACTACGTATCAATGTCACCTACCAAGTGTATCAATGTCAAGTATCAATGTCACCTACCAATCTCAATGTGAAGCTAAATATTTGTTCCATTCCTACCAGATTGTATAAAGGTGACTATGTCCAACAAAAGATCAACAGGCTGAATGAATCCTTGGCATTTTATTGCAGTAATATTGTAAACGTAAACTTCTTGGACCTACGTGCTGTTCAGAGTGATGCCATGTCACAAGATGGACTCCATTACTCCATGGTAGGGGCTGCCAAGGTGGGTACAGAAATACTTCGCTCCACCAATGCTTTTTCATGTTAACTGTTAGGCCTGGTTGTTCCACCTGGGCTGTTCCCGAGCCACAAGAGCAACATCATGGCTCCAATGCCTCATGCAGTTCTGGGTCTAGTCAGCAGCTTTTATCACCTCGGCAATCATCTTCATTGAGCCAATCCAGCCTCTGGTCGCCCTTCTCTCTCATTATGCTCAATGCCAGAAGTACCTATTTTACCGAAGCGTTATGCTTTACGTCCTATTTTCGAACCACTCAATCCTGATATAATTGCAGTTACAGAATCTTGGCTAGATGACTCCTGTGTTGAAGTAGATATTCTGCCATCTTGTTTTGTCATTTTCAGGCGCGATCGCTCCAGGTTTGGAGGTGGAGTCTTGTTGGGGATTAAGTCTCGTTTGAAACCAAAACTGTTATTCACCAGCAAATTGTATGAGCTTTTGATTGTGGCCCTTGAGTTTAGTATTCCGGCAACCATTGTCATACTCTTATATCTCCCTCCTGGCTTGCCACTTGAAAATTTTTCTGCCATCTGCAGTGAGTGTGCATCAGCTGTTCTATCACTTCGTATGGTGGATAATACCCATCCCATACTCATGTTGGGGGATTTTAACATCAATGTTCTCAGCGAAAGTGAAGAGCATGATCTTTTCCCCCCTGGTCTTTTGAGATTCATGGATTCCTTTGCACTAAGCAGTGTGTGGATTTTGTTACTAGGCCAGCTAGTTCTGATCCTAATTGTCTTGATGGGTCCACTATTGATCTGTTGTTCCACTGCCCGAAGCTAAATCTAAATTCCATCAGGGCAATCCCAGGCCTGAGTGATCATCTCATGGTGTCAGCCTGTTTCAGTGTCGAGGCTGCTAAACTTCCTGCTGTGCCAAGCATAGTGTCCTCCCAATGTCAGCAACAACCTAATTTTTGCTCGTATGACAAAGAAGCGGTCGATAGGTTTTTGAGCTGGTCCTTTTGTGACATTGAACCAGTAGCCGATGTCCATCTTCTGTGGCAGGACTTTAAGGAATTATGCGCTCTGGCAATCAAGCACTATATTCCAATTAAACATAATCCACGTTTAGATGGGGAACCAGTGCCTACCTGGTTTAATCGCAATCTTCGCTCAAAGTACTGCAGACTTCGTTGTCTATTCCAGAGAAGCTTGTCTAAGCCTCAGCTTACGACAAGTTACATATCTGCTTTAAGAGCCTACCAAAGGGAACTGCGGGCAACAGAAACAAAGTTTTTGAGGCACCTTGCAATAAATGATGTTATCAGCACCAAAACCTTCTGGACTTCATCACTCCAAAACTAAAACTAGAAAATTGGTGTTGGCAAACGACATGGACCTACGACCAATGAATGCAAAACACAATTCCTCTTCCAAAATTAGTGACTCTTTTGCTAAGGCTGTAGTGGCTTTTCTTAATCCTGTTCAGTCAAATCATGGCACTTCCTACCAAACTGAACACCAACAGTTCATAAGAGATGCTGATATCTTTACCCCTGAGGCAATTGCAGCAACCATCCGCTCATGCAAAAACTCCACCTTTGACTTGGTTGATGGGATACCGATGATCTTCTTTAAAAACCATGCTGATGTATTATCCAAGTTTCTTTTGGTCATTTTCTACAACTCCTTGTCAAGTAATATCATTCCAAATGATTGGATGTTGAATGTTGTCAAACCCCTTCCTAAGGGTGGATTGCCAGTGTCCCTGACCTCCTTCAGACCAATAAGCCTGATTTGCTCTTCAGCTAAATTAATGGAGAAAATTGTGGCAGGATATTTACGTAACCTCCTTGAATGTGGGGACTTCTTTAGCAAATTCCAGCATGGTTTTAGATCAGGATTCTCGTGTGAAACACAACTGACTTCTTTCTCACATGATATCATTCAGCACCTTAAAGTAGGCACTCAGGTTGATGCTATCTTCATTGACTTGGTGAAAGCATTTGACAGAATTTCCATTCCTGTACTTTGCCAAAATTGGCACAATTGGCCATTCCTGAAAATATTTTCAATTGGATCATAACATTTGTCTCCAACCGAAATTTCCAGGTTCTTCTGAACGGGGAAAAATCAGACTGTCAGGCACTCACTAGCGGTATCCCACAGGGTTCGGTGTGTGGCCCCCTTCTCTTCCTCATCTATATCAATGACATTACCGAAGGTATCGGTTCATGTGTACGATTGTTTGCTGATGACATTGTCTTGTATAGACCTCTTTTGACACAGGATGACTCGCAACTGCTTCAGCTTGACCTTGATACTGTGACTGCTATGCCACATGCCCTGCTATTCTAATCTAGGTGCAACATTCCATGAATTAAAATTTGTGGTGAATTTTCTGAAATGCCGGTGCTTTATTATCTATATCAAGACTGTGTTGGTGCTGTGCTTTTCTTAATCTTCACATCCTATGGGAAACAACACCGATTTCAATTTTGCCGGAACCTTTTGTGGCATGGACTGTGGCCGGCTTGCCGATGCTTGAAAGGTTGGTGAATCTACCAAATATTGTTTTTGTCTTGAATTGTTAAACTTGAATCGCTGTAAAATCGATCTTTTTTTCACTGATGTTTGCTGGTATAATTTGTATTTGAATAAAAACAGAAAACAGAAACTGATTGGTGCAAATCAAACCTCATGGAAATAAACACATCAAAATCAAATGTAATTTCTTTCCACCGCTCCAATAGGGTCACCCTTTGTGATTATACTTCTGGTGGCACTGTTCTCCCAAGACCAGATTCAGTGAAATATTTGGGATTGACCTTCGACAGGAAACTGGATTGGGGCCCATATATCTGCAGCATTGTCAAACGGGCTTCAGTGCAATTAAAATTTCTCATCAGAAATTACTCTTCAGCATCCAGACGTGTAAAGACTATTCTGTACTTTTCCACTGTTAGGTCCTTGCTTGAGTATTCAACTACCACATGGAATCCTCATCTTTCATGTCAAATCGAGAAAGTAGAGGCTGTGCAGAGAAGAGCGGCGAGGTTTGTGTGTGGAATCATTGGCCATTACCCAGTTGTAAGTGTGAGTGGACTTCTTCGGGAATTGGGTTGGGAATCCCTTGAGCTCAGGAGGAAGTTGCATGCTCTTGAGATTCTCAGAAATTGCATCCTTGACAGAGGTGGGTGGGCAGAAACGTGTTTGCATCCAAGTCTAAACACCGGCTCCACAAGAAAATGTAAAAATCTTTCATTGAAAATCCCTTGCACATTCGGTAACCTGGACAGACACAGTTTCTTTGTTGGCTCTATTTTCCCATGGAATAGTCTAAATCTTACTCCAGACTGCCTTGCAATGAAGGGTCCCGCTTTTCGTGATCATGTCAGGCAGCTACTTGTAAGGTCTTCACCATGCTAGTGATCAATCTTCAAACAGATGGGGATGTTGGTACTTTTCTGCTATGATTGTTTCCCTGGACTTACTTTGATGTAGTTATTTTTTTTTTTTTTTGAGCCCCTAGGTTTTTCATGTCTACTTGTTTATTTTGTTTTTCTTGAAAATTTGTTTAAAGGTACCTATTCATGCAAGTATTTATTTTTATGTTGGTGTATTTGCAATTTTTTTTTTTAATTTGTCTTCTCGAACCGACTTTTTGCGTTTGTATTTTGATAACAGAGGTCCTGCCTTCCTTGTTACTCATGGTAGGTACCTACGAAAATAAATGAAGGCAGTGGCCTATTTTTGCATTGTGGTGCGCACTACATTTTTTTTTTTTTTAATTTCTGTATTTTTTTTTTCTAAATTTTTTTATTTTTTAAACAGTCGAATTCAACTTACAGTTGTGTTGCAAACCGCATGCGACACTTGCTCCGTTGATATGATTCATCATGGATCCGAAAATATGACACATTCCCTCGCAGAGTTTGTTGAAGTCAGTTGTAAATTGTTTTAGAGTTGAAGTGCATTAGCAATAACCACAGCAAATACGAGGGTACCAACAAAGACCCTAATCCTAGGTAAAATGAGAGGAAGTGTGCATGCAGCAACACGACCATAAGTTGGAAAGAAAATAAAAATTACACCATTAGAAAACTAATACTTAGAAGTCAGAAACAAAAGAGGAACAAAGACTAACTTAGAGGTCGGAATGACCTCACAAGATCAACACTTTTTTTTTAATTCTGAGAGTGAGTGGGTAAACTTCGCCAATGTGCTAACCTACCTACTGAATTCCTGCATAATAATATGGCTGGGATGGCTTTGTTATTCTAAGTGTCAGCATCCCAATGTCTGCGCGTTTGCTGTGCATATCCAGATGAATATACTCTCTGATATTCAAAAAATAATTGTCGTTTGACAATTGCATATTTTAAGCGAGCCTTAAATATATTAAGTGAAGGGGACAAACGAAGAGAGAGAGGGAGAGTATTCCAAAGAGAGACGCCCATACAACATGTCATAAAACCACCCAGAATCGTTCGATGTCGCTTAACAGGCAGAAGCTGTTGCTCTTGGGATCTGAGATAATTAGCGGCGTCACTCTTGGAAGCATCATCCATAGATTCAGGCTGCCCATCTGAGTTTTGTATTACCTATCAGAAATCCCCTCCTCACCCATAAAAAGGTGCTCGTTTGTTGGTGGTCCCTGAAAACCGGACAGCCGGACAGGACTGCCGGACAGGACCTCCGGACTGACCCAGACGGGTTAGGTTAGGTTAGATTAGGTTAGGATAGTCTATCCTGACCAAATCTAACCTAACCTAACCCGTCCGGGTCGGTCCGGCGGTCCTGTCCGGCTGTCCGGTTTTCAGGGACCACCCGTTTGTTTATTGGGCTGCAGTGAACATCTCAACTGTGATTAACTTCAGATTGCAAGTAGGTAGCTCTGTTGATTATGCTGACGAGTTGGACTGGGAGGGTCTACTTACCGCTGCGGCGCGAGAACTCCCAGGTTCGCTCTGACGCATCATCGGTGGAGTTGCTTGCAGGTAAACCTTGTTTGACTGGAACAAAGCCCATTCATTTTTCAATGCAGTCAACATCTCGAAGCTTTTTGGTGAGTAGGATCGGGGTAGGCGAAAAAATAGAAAAATCCTAGGTAGCTTGCAATCATGTTTAAATTTCGCACATAGGTAGATTACAGACCCATAGGTAGTTAACGCAAAAATTCAGTTTGCCTAATTGGTAATTTTTTTTCCCATTCTTGCACGAATCGAATCAATTAATTGAATTTTATGACTGAATTTGTGACTTACAATGTTTGGACATTTGTTTTGGTGACCATGATGTCACTTTTTGTGCAATTTGACAACTGTGACGAACCACTGGATGGAGATTTCCATTTTCTTCATGAAAACGACGACGTGCTGAGATGGTATGTTTTTGTTACGGTTTTTTTTTCTCGCCTTGTTGCCGTACCATTTTTGCACCTCCTTCAATCATTCTCCCCATTGCACCCACACCCAAAAACCAACTCGGTTTTTCAAATCTGGGATGCAATGTGGAATATCGGCCTGACTTCTCCCACTTGGGCGACTGTTCTTTTTATTTTCACGGCGCGATTACTCCGATTCATCGGATTTGCGGTTGCGCCAGCAGTATTATTCTATAGATATCACCAAGGTCAGCCCAGCCACCCTCGCAAAGGACACATTTCCTAAAGATGGATATGCCATGAAGTTGCCTCCGCACAGCAAGGTTATCCCATCCAGGCTCATCCCTAAGAAGAGATACACTGCTGTTGAAGGAGAAATTGCCAGACACAAATCTCACTGCTCCACGTTGAACAGCCTCGATAGCATTGATATGGCACTGCAGATGGGGGTCCCAGGTAGTGGTAGAATATTCCAGAACAGAGCGGAAAGTCGAGAAATAGAGTATCAATTTGACTCTTTGAGAAGCATGGGAATTGTGCCTGATGAGGAACTTCTCGTTTGACAATTTGTGCAATATGTGGACCCCAGTTAAGAGTCGAGTTGAAAAGTACCTACACCAAGATATTTTATTTTCTGGACGTGAAAGGATTGCTGAGTCGATATGATAATCAAATATTATTGGATGATTGGATGTAGTAAAGGACATCACAAACATCTTAGCAGTATTGACACTCATGGAATTAGCTGCACACCAATTAGAAATGCTGTCAGAAACCACCCAATTGTTTCCGCGACCTGCAGAAGAGTTGTAGAGGAAGCCTTCCAGTTTCCAAAAATACCAAAATCGTTGAATTTGAACACCGGTATCGGTATCAGATTCACTCTGTTCTACAGGTTTTCATGCCATAAAGGCAATCATCAATTGTGAACAGCAGAGGTTCATCATATACCAGGGAAGGGATGGGAAGGAAACGCGACCGTCGGCTGCATTATCGAAAGGAGGGGTAAAGGGGAAAGGACCGCGAAGAGATCATCGAAATGTGGACGGGGCCTAGTCATATAGTGCTAATTTCAGACACACAAGCAGTCACACACACATACACAACCCGGCAAGAACCAACATCATTTCGAAATTTTATGAACAGATACAGCGCGACATGGCAGCATCGTTTTGATTCTGAGCGGGGAAGAAGCCGCAACTCCCAGGGATTTCAAGGGAGTCGCGGCCTCTTCCCCGCTCAAAAACAAAACGATGCTGCCATGTCGCACTGTCTCTGTTCAGAAAATTGCCAAATGATGCTCAAATTCAACGATTTTGGTATTTTTGGAAACTTGAAAGCTTCCTCCACAACTCTTCCGCAGATCGTAACCATGTTGTAACGGAAAAAATTGCACAATCTTTGAAAATACCTGGCAGGAACCCGGAATTTTGCAACACCGAAATTTGAGCACTTTTGTTTCTCAGATGGTTTTAGAGTTTTCCGACGAAAATGGTTTTAGAGTTTTCCGACGAAAAGTTGGGATCATGAAACATGTGTGGAAGCGCGCATTTTTCGGCTTTGCATCATCGTGAATGACGTGAAACGCATCAAAAACCGTCGCTTTGTTCAGAAGAAATTTAATTTTCTGTGGGCGTCGCACCGCGTTGCCCACAGAAAAATACACACCATGCAGTGCAGCGTTCTTTTCTCTTCGCTTTTTTCTGCTCGAAAAGATCATGGCGACAAGTGGACGCAACAGCTTCACTCTTCTTTGCTGCGCTGGATGAGCGCAGCAAAGAAGAGCTCTTTCCTGCTTTTTTGTTTGCTTTTGTGCAGCCAATACATAGGTTTTGTTCTCACCTAATTTGTGGAATTCCTCTCACTTTCCCCTTTCTCCCATCCATGCATTTCCCGCCCAACCAAGCCAGATTTCTGTTCTGTGTCATTAAAATCACCCATATTCTAATGTTTTTAATTTCAACCAACAAAAAACACTTTGGCACAAAAAAACTGGCCAAAATGCCCACAAAATCCTGAAAATGAGCGTCTGCCAAATGCCAATGCCAAATCGCGTTTTCCCAACTGACCAGTTTTGTGCATGGCATCGCCACTGCTATCGGAAGTCAGTCTGATGCAATTTTCATTGACCTGGGTAAGGCATTTGACAAAGTCTCAATACCTATTCTTCTCTCTAAGCTATCTAGGCTGAGAATTCCTGAAAATCTTTTCCTGTGGCTCTCAAATTTTATCTCTGACAGGCAGTTCCAGGTTCTCGTTTGCAATGATCTGTCAAGAGGCCCACCCACTCACTAGTGGCTTTTTTTTTTATTGGCCTCAGAGTTAAAGCTTCCATGTACTTTTGGGCAAAGCAAAGTGCTTGCCGTCATCATTGGCCAGCATATCTAATTTAATTTCATTAAGGAAAATACTTGTACAGGCAATACAAAAAGAAAAACGAGCAATTTACTGAAACAGGTACAGCTTTTTATACTTTTAACGCCTATTAGAGAGCGGTAGATTTGTTTTTTGTGTAATTGTTATGGATGTGAGGTTCTTTATTTCAGTCCTCAGAAGATGTCATATGATGTTTAATTTCTT
>JASGXE010021576.1:0-10435 GCA_030068105.1 Sinentomon sp. SZTP_YWyxl
CCCCACATGTGAATGGGCCAGGTCAATAAATTCGGTTAGAACTTTGATTGGGCTGCGGTGAAGTCGGCATTTTTTTCACTCAATGTTGACCCGCCAAAACCCCAGTAAATAATCCCTCCCAAGGGAAAACCACTCGCCAGGCAAGGTCGGATTGCACATCATCATAGGGGACTGCATAATTTATATCGGTGAACTGAACTTAGATCGTTAGAGAAATGAACCCTCAACAGAACTCTCCTCATTATTCTCCAGAGATGCCTCCCAAAACAAGCGAGCAAGATGCAAAGAGACCCTCCCGCATATCATTATCATTAGCATCCCATCGTCATCATTGGAAGGAAGGGGAGGGAGGGGGCTTTCGAAAGGAGTAGCAGAGGAAAAAGGTTGAAAAGGAGGCTCAAATCACCGAAGAAATCGACAGAATTACCATATCCACATTCCTCAACGGCAGCATGCAACCACCGGTGAAAGGGAATCAAAGGGTGAAAGCGGGTTGGAGAGGGAATACAAGGGTGAAAGTGGGTTGGAGAGGGAATTAAAGAATGAAAGTGGGTTGGAGGGAGATAAAAGGGTGAAATTGCGTTGGAGATGGAATAAAAGGGTGAAAGTTGTTGGAGAGGGAATAAAAAGGTGAACGCGGGAAAGCAAGCGAGGGAAACTGAGATATTTCAAAAAAGCGAGGAAGAGGGAGGGGAGGGAGGGAGAGAGAGGGGAAGGAGATGCGCCCAATAAAGGAGAGCTTTCGAAGGGTGCTTGCACAGCCAGCAATGGGATAATTTTGAAAATTTCCGAAGACATCCGCAAAGCAGTCAGTCATTCATTCAATCACTCTGAGCGCAGAAGCAATCGCTCCATATATCCATAGTTCAAATCCTTTTTCCAGTTAAACACACACGTCTCCATGCCTTAGGACTGTCTACAGCCATGCATCAGACGAGAGTGGCGTTTTAGAATGCACGCTAAGCAGAATTATTCTGATGCAGAATGAATGGTGGGTATATGTATTTCGTCATATAATGTTCAATCAGTCTGTCATTTTTCAATTTTCTGTCCCTTTTTATTGGGATATTTTTGTGTGTCATCAAAGGAAAAGAGACTTCGTATGAGGCCGCAGGCATATAGGCCCTTACACCCATTCTTCAAAGGAAGAAAAAAAAAGATCTTCATGAAAGGAGGAAAGAAAAAAATAATTGTGAAGCTTGAAAGAGAAGAGGATGCCAGCAAGGATTTGAATCTCATCACTCACAGGATGTAAGCTCTTCTCCACTTCGCTGCAGAGCGGTTTCAATAACCATCGGGGGGTGAGAGTGAGGCAGAGAGAGAGAGGGGGAGGGAGGGATAGAGGGAGCGGGCGGACCCGAGATTTCCCCATATTGCAAACATGGTGAGACATTTTGTGTTTCGGTTTTCCGGGAGGCGTTTCAAAAGAAATGTCTACTGATTTGTGATTTTGCGCGTTACGAAAAAGTGAAAAACAAAGCAAACCTAACCAAACCTTATAACCCGCCTACGGCCTAACCTGACTTTTTCTTTATTTCAAACGTTTTTTTTTTCGTTTTTAGAGAGTCGGGACTTTAACACGAAGTTAGATAGAAAAATGCCAAAAAACGGCTTGCATTTCTCAAAAAAGGCTTTCGGGAGGCCAACAACCAGCATTCGAACGTTGGGGTCAAGTGAGCAATTTAATCAAAGAGAGATGGGTAATTAATTATCGGGAGAATTCGGGCGTCCGGTAAATGCCTTCTTAAACCCCCAAATGTGATTGAAATTGTGTTTTTAGCAAAGATAGAAAAAGGTGGGTCGAATTCGCTGCTCAATTGAAAGTACAGCAGCCGGCAGCCGATGGAGGAAGCAAATTTTAACCAGGATTAAAACAGGAAAAACAAAAAGACAGATTTAAAATTTTACAATTTTTGTTTCATATTTTTCTTTGGCTTATATTTTTTCCATTGCTTTCTGTTTTTTATTTTTCTATTTACATTTATGCACAATTTTTTTGCATGAGCCTATTTTTCTTTTGCTTATATTTTTCCAGTTTTTTTCTTGTTTTTTTATTTTTTACATTCACATCATTTTCTTTGCATTACGTTTCTTTTGTTTCTTTTCTTCTTTTCCTTTCTAATGTTTTTTTTTTATTTTGCTAACTTTTTATTTGCGCCCAGTGTTTTTTTATGCCGCACAGATTGCTTTTAAGGCGAAAGAACACAGATTGCTGTTAAGGCGAAAGAAAGTATCTTGTTCAGAACCGACGACAACCATGTTGGCACTGTTTTCAGGGTTGCAGTTCGGAATACCTGCCGTCATCCAAAAAAGCTGAACTGGACGAGTTTATACACACACGCTTAAGCAACCAAAATGGGATAGGAAGATGAGGACGATGTAGGTAGGGTAGGATAGGTCAGGAAAGGTGTGTTAGGATAGGTTAGGTTGGGTTATGTCAGGTTAGGTTTAGTTAGCTTTAAGTATATCAGAGAGCAATGGTGATAACTCGTTCAGTTCAATGCAGGTATTCCGAACTGTTACCGTTTTCAGAAGGCATGTTTTGTACGGACACATTTTCCTGAAACAAAAACAAAAAAGCAATGTGACCGTCGCCTTGCGCACATTCAAAGCTTTCCCAACCCGCAAACTAACATAACCCAACCGAACCTGACCTAACCGGACTGCTCGACAGAGAAGAGGCACACCCTGAGCCGCATGCTGGCGCCAAAGAGGGGACACAATTGCACGGCAAAGAATGCGGCTGTTTCCTACAAATGTTTCCCTGCGATCGTGCAATTGTGCCCCCTTATATGAACGGCTAAAAACCCATCCTTTAATAATTAAGAATCGACTTTCCTTTAATCCTTCAAGCAAGACCCAACAATGATATGAGCCGATTCATTACCCTGGAATTCGTGCAAAAACTCTGCGCCGCCATCAGATTTTTCATCTTCTGCGAGGCCATTTGCAGTTTGGCGCACCTGCTGTTGCTGCCGATCGCTAATTTAAGAAATGAGTACGTGTTTGGGCCCTTTTCCATCTAACTCCGTGTGTGTTTTCCATCTAAGTCCCGACCCTCCAAAAACGGGGAAAAACGGCAGAAACAATGGAAAAAGATTAGATTAGGTCAGGTTAGGTTTGGTTGGGGAAGGTTAGGTGTGTTAGACTGGTTAGGTTTGGTTATATTAGCTTTATTTTTCACTTTTTCGATTGGCGCAAAATCGGGATAGGCCCAAACGCGTACACATTTCTTAAATTCGCCTGCCCGCTCACCGTTGTTCCAGTCTGACCTCCTTTGCTAGGTCTACTAAAATAATAAACCAACATTTCTTAAGTGCTGCGTATAACCAGCTTCGGATTCCATGGTTAAAATACGAATACATTTAATAAATTTCGTGTGTGTTCCTGTGTAGACTATGTGCAATTGTTTTAACATATTTTGATTCTGATTTGGCTGAGCTGCAGAATTCGACGAAGCCAAATATTTGGCTTCGTCGAAGGGAGATATTCCATTGTTCAAATGCCGAGGGGTCGCGGGCCAGGAGGCCACTGTTCAGAGCGATAAAGTTCTCAATTTTGAAATATGCACCCAGCCAGTTGACTTATGCAGCTCGATTCCCGAACGCTATTCGAGTGATTAACTTGAGGTTCCACAAAATTGAATTGCTAAAAAGGTATACTTGTACTTCCAGAAGAGGTTGTTGCTGCGGCAAGTGATTTTAGCGCTTCAGAAACAGGTTTTGGGAAAAGTTGATGCCTTGCATCCAAGTCCACCCCTTATCACCAAATCGCACGCGGGATGTTTTTGGTTGCAATCGACAACTCCTGAAACAGTTCCTCGGAGCCGTGAGGTTAAAATATTTACAAAGCTGCAGCCCCCGCTCGGCCGAGCCCGTCCATTAAGGGTTCGTCCACTTTGCACCCTTTGATATGTTTTAGGGGTGGTTTTTTGCTGTGCCATTTTTTGCGGCATGAAAGGAATTGCGAAGTACCCTCAGTATCAAATTAATGATAAAAAGCGTGCGGTAGTGAAAAATTTCGCGTGTGAGTTTGGGCATTCAACCCCCTGCAGAAAAACAAAATAAGAAGCCAAAAACGGGCTGGGGTGGATTGCAACAAAGCTGAACAAAAGTGGCAGATTTTGGTTTCGATTGCAAAAGAGGGTCTTTAATTTCTGCAGCATCGAGTTTTTGTTAAAATCTCAACAATCGCAATTTTTGCACGTGTGAATAGATTATTTCACCACTGGGACTGTGGAGTTGCAGGAAAAAAAAGCGGTGTCACCTCATGGCTAAAGACTTTGAGCTGTTCTGAAGACCCCAGAAAGAGAGCTGAAGAATGGAATTGAACTGTTTATATTTAGGAGCTTGGCCCCGTTTCATATAGATGTAAAAATACAGCAAGTTGGAAGAGAACGAAAATAAAAGTTAAAAGCATTGAAAGAAGCCTCATGCTAAGAAACACCAAAAAAGGTTTAAAACAACAGCAAAAGTACCAGAGTGGAATTGAACCATATACTTATAATAATAAAGCGGAGAGATCAATGCGGGGGTAACGCTAACTCCGAGCAGCGAGGTAAATTTTTTTCATTGGAGCAGATGGCAAAAATTTACCTCGCAGCACGGAGTTAGCGTTACCCCCGTCATGATCTCTCCGCCGATAGAGCTGTAAAAGGTGAACGTATGGCAAAGCCTAATGGATGGAGCTCTCAAAGAATGCGCAAAGGCGTTCTCTCAGCAGATTTATGAAAATTGGGGTTTTAAAAATTTCAGCGGGTAAGGAATTCCAGTCAGAAATCATTCGCTGAAGAAATGAAAATTTCTCCACATTTGTCCTGGGACATGGAAGATTCCTTATTTTGAATTGGTGGTCATGACGAGAAATGTATGTTAGTCTCTGAATTAGTGGTAATAATTCACACCAACCACCAATGTTGGAGACCAAGATGTTGGATGAACGAAGATGTTGGACTGTTACAAAAATGTCTAACGATGTTGATTTTAACTTAACACATTCTATGTGGTCAGGCTCTATCACATCAATAAGTTGTTCGTTGCTTTCGTTGGAAGGGCCTCTCTTGAAGGGGATCTGTAGGTTGCCAAATTACCAGGGCTCAAAATTCCACATCAGACCGAGTGACATCTCGTTCCCTCACCAATTTCCTCATCACAATGGTCGGTGTGTCTGATTCCGCTATGTGATTCGGGTCCTGCATGTGGTCCAATTGACATCCGTTAAAAGTGACACCCAAATCATTGTAACACGGAAATGACATGCCAAGTAGCTTGTCATGTATGGAAAACCATGCGGGGAGAAGGCGGGATGGGTGGGCTGCAGATTGATGACAGAAGAAAAACAGTTTATGGAGCCGAAAAGGGTGACAGGGTTGCATCCTTGCCGTTTCTTCCTGCGACTGAGACTGACTGAAGGCATTGAGCAGGAAATGAGAAAAGCTGAATAGAAGACACTTGGCTGTGTACGAGGAAACTGTAGGATAAGGAGGCGCTAGGAGAGGGAAGGAAGCTCTCCACACAGCAAATGCAATAGGCCAGGCCGCGGCTGGTCGCGGAAGTAGCAGAGAAGCGCCTGGAGTGCCAGTGGAAATCGCATTTCCAAAAAGCGGAACGCCGAACCGAACTGAACCGGCATGCAGCATCGCCGTCGCCGGTGGTGTTAAAAAGGCGCGAAAACCAAATGGTTCTAATGTCGCTCGCGAAACCGAATCAAACAGACGGCACGAGGGGTTGGGAGGGGAATGGGTTGGTCTGCGCCATCAGAACGGCATGCGGCCGAATTAGGGTTAATGTGGGGGTGCGGGTGGCTTTCAATTTAGGGTATATGCCATGCCAGGCGAATGGAAACAAAAGAACGAGAGGACTCTGAAACAGAAGAAATGAGGAACAGCTGCCTGAGCTCCATCAGTCCAGTCAGCTTGCCTGAGATTCCTCGGCAGGCGTAGAGAGGAGATTCCACAACATTCTACGGATAGCCTAGACACGAGGTTCGCAATGCATATCAGCGACGGACGATGACGGACCGACCAGCATTTTCGGCGGGAAAGTGTCCGGCAGTGCGACGCGAGCGACGCGCGAGAGGCAACGGGGCGACGAAAGTGCCGGAAATCGCGCTTTCCGAGGCACTTTCCGACGTTCGTTTTTGCCAATTCGTTTGCTTTATTTGATTGTTTGTCTTCGATGCGACGACAACGGATCACTTTCACCCCCTCCCCTGCCCATACCCCCTTCCCATCCCCCTCCTTCGGCGGAAAGTCAACATGCGTCCAAATTCCATCCCTCAGCAGGTGTGTTTGTGCGCCGACAGGAAAAACGGAAATGCACTTTCTAACCTTTTAGAAGGGTGTTCCTTCGAGGCCAAATGAAAGGAGATCTTTGGTTTAACCTTTTTCGGTCCCCTCCTCCTCTTCCTCGAATGAGAAAATGTCGCAAACATCTCCAGCAGCAGCGGCAGAACACAAATAATCTCAAATAGCCGGATGCAAGCGCATTAGAATAGAAAGGTGGCTCTATCCTGTTATACGTTTTTCAGATTTGGGTTCAGATTAAATCGACAGTTTCCTACGCAAAATGGCGTGATCTGCAGACAAAGACTGATGAGAAAAGAATCGAGCAAAGGAGCAGCAGTGATGTACCCATTGAAGAAACAGCCCACAATTCTCCATGCACGGTGCGGCAATCATCCATCAGTCATCCGATAGCAATTGCCGTTTTAAAGTCACCAACAGAAAAATCGTTTCCATGTCAGCAGTTGTGCACACAGCTAATAGTGTTGCTGACCGAGACGCAGTTTGCGAGCACATTCGTTATCTTAAATGCTGAAGGTTTGACTAATTCCAGATCGTCCTTCGGTTGTTTTATTTTCGCGGAAATCAGTGATCGGCTGACTTGCGGTATCCAATTTTTGAATTGTTTTTCGTACTCGATGCAGTACGTGTTGCATACCCTTTTCAAAAGCAAGGGGCAACGCAGATTTTCTGTGAATGTTGAATGAAATTTTGAAAGCGCAAAAACAGAACAGGTATCTGTGGGTATAATGTTGGTGTTTGTTCCGAATGTCTGTTCACACGTTGAGTCTTAGGTCGGTCAAGTTCGCGGATGTCTTATTATCTTGGTTTATAGGCAAACGCCAATCCACCGGTCAATAATTTTACCTGCACTGACAGCCATGACGTCGGCCCACGAAATATATTTCCGTCTCCCAGAAGCGTAGTTGATTTCTCTGATGTGGATTTTGGTATTTTCTATCTGACAAAACGAAAAACTTCCACCGCGCAAAAAATGTGGGAAAAGCATTCCGATCAGAAAAATAGGTTAGTTTAGCTCGGTAAGGGCACAGGATGGCTATGCGTAAGGTCAGGACGGCTGGTCAAGTCAGTTAGGTATATTTTATTTTTTATTTTTGTCTGAAGTGTCGAAACGGGATTGCCCCGATACGTATCGAATGGGAATTAAAAAAACGCCTACCGGAATCGCTCACGATGTACTTTCCCAGAAAATAGTCCAAAGAAGAGGTGGGTTTCTCCTGGTAAAATTTAAGTCTGAAGTAGCTCGCCACAGGTGTATAGTCAGATGGAAGGCCGAAGAGGTCATTTGAGAGTAAATTATCTGCAAAAAATGCATCTCGGTGTCGGGTAGTGAAGCGAAGAAGAAGACGTCCAAGCGCTGCAGACAAAGTCGAATTCTTTTTTTTAAAGAAACTTGAAAACAGTAGGCGGGCAAGATGGTGGCTCACTGTTCTTTGCCATATGAGTGGCCACCAACGAGATACATACATAGAGTGACCGATGAGCGGCGCCTCACCATAACAAAGTGTTGACATCAGAGAGCTTGGCACTAACCACCGATTGACGGGCACTGAGAATGAGATCTTTTGCTCAATTTCGATCGTGAATTGCGAAGACCCGTTGGACAAATGCTGTCACATGTCCCAAGTTTTAACCGATTCCGACAATTTTTTCACTTATTTTGAAAAGCTAAAGAAACGAGGAACACGTGCATGCAAAAATGTCCACAAATTTACAAACGCAAGTGTGTTCAGACATTGAATTTTGAGAAGGCGAATCGACCTGTGAGAAAGTTGTCGGTGAATGGACACTCTTTCCATTGGCACCAAAGTCACCTTATATGATGATCGTTGAGGCCCGGAATCTCTCGCTCTTTAACATGCATAAGCCTCCCAATTTGAAGAAAAATTCGCGTGCATGGAACACTATGGAACACTGCACGTTCTTTGGATGACTTTTTTCAATTGCAATGACAGAAAAGTCGTCTAAAATTTAGAGGAATCTTTATACTTTAATAAGGGGACACCAAGAGCGTCAAAATCGGCCCAGCCATTTGGGTTTAATATCGAAATTCGACATTGAAAGAAGGTTTTCCCATTTCCTCCCACTCGTACATTGCGCACTTTTTCGTTTTTTTCCCTACCAATCACTTATCAGTCTACCAAGACATGTATTTGGTCGTCATATCAATTGCCTGCGCCTTGATGTGGCGTGTTCGGCTGTAGAAACTTGCCATAGCTGTTCTCTGCCCACGGCAGCATTCCAGGTACCCACACCTCTCGCAGGTCAATTCGCCAATGTTAACCTCTCGAATTTCCCCGAACGCCCAAATCAATGTCAAAGCCAAAACAACGCAAAGTGCTGCCCCGCAGCCCTTATAGCCTTATTTATTTCAATCTCGAATTCTGAATACATTTCGTTCATGACGGCGACCACCCGAGCGAGATCCGCAGGGCTGCATCGCGGCCAATTTGCCTGCATGCCACCCTGCCTGCCTGCTGGATTGTCTGCCTGTGACAGTTGCCACACCACACCAGCAAAGCTGTCGTAGCCTTATGCAACGGACAGGCCTGATTGACATATGCCCGTGCATAGTTTGAAAAAGCTTCGCCGCACACAACACGCGATCCTGTACACTCACGCATCGGTCGTCATCGTTAATGTGTGTGGCATGAAATGGGGTTAGGTCAGAATGCCTCCCACACTTGATCAAGACCATTTTGATATTAATTCCAACGCAATAACCTGTGAAACCCTGTCAAAAACAGACAAGCCATGCCAATAGTTTACTGCAAGCAAAACGGTCAGCTTCGTGTTAGGCATCACAGAGTGGTCAAAAATGACAGCAGTGATCCTCATTCGAAGCTACTGTCAGAAAATGGTACAAGGGCTGTTGTAAAAGTTCTGAACTTTTTAGTTTTTGGAACAAAGAAAGGGGTTCAAGGGCCGGTGTAAACCTGCAGACTAATTGATCTCAATTTGAAATGCCTTCCGTCATTTGCTACACTTCTGCCACGTCGCACTGGGCAGCTCATGAGAAAATATCACGATGCCTCTGCCAAGCCACCATCCTATGGCTAAAAAGCTTGATCCTGTGCAGGATTATTCGGTCTGGGTTTATCTAAAAGGTCGCGCACAGTGAGAAATAGGACAGTAAGACAGAATGGATGGATGGGTGATGATTTCCCATTGACTCCGCACTGCAGAAAATGGGACTAATACGCCTTGCGATCGGTGTAGCAAAATGGGTTTGTTGGCTTCCCTGGTACATGAATCATCTGTCAGCAGATAACAGCAGGGGATAACTTGAACGAGGAGAATGAGCAACTGAGACACGAAAGAAAAGAAGATAAAGAATTACCTTCGCAGGAACACCTACCAGCCAAAAGCTGGGAATCAGACAAGTACCTACGAATAAATCATACCTTTTGCTTTTGTCCAGTGTTTTAATTGGCGCGCCTGGTAGCAAAAATCGAAGAGGAAACAAATAGAAGCCGGATGTGAGTTTGCTTCTCGTAGAAGCCTGCGGGTCAGGTGGATGGCCGGGGGGCCAGTTTACAAACCCTGCCGCGACTTTCCGGGGGAGGGAGTCGCGTTGGTTAGTGGAACTGGCACTGGTCTTCATTGAGCCAATAAGAACATTACGTATGCGTTGACAGACGGTAATTGCTATTCGATAATTGCAATTTAATTAGGTACCTAGATAGAAATTTCCATCGAGTTCCTGCAGAGTGCAGTGTTTGATGCACAAATGTCCAAGGCACTGCACATAAAATTACTTTTTCGTAACCAATCAATATGCTTCGTACGTTAGAAAATGACGGAAAATTATTCTCTCTCGCTTCCTTTGCCATCGTTCACTCCCTCCTTCCCTTTCCACTGTCTCCCCCGGCCGTATTCCCCATTGCAACTCACCCTCAGGTGCCACCCAATAACCAATTCAATGAACAGAGCTGTGTTGTGAAAATTTCATTTCTATGCACAACACTTATTCTTTTTGAATTGTTGCGAAAAATGAATTCGTCTGTTGAATTGGCTATTGAGTTGTACCTGAGGGTGAGTTGCAATGGGGAATACGGCCGCCCATCTCCCCACGAAACCGTTTAGTACAATGCTGACGTTTTGTATTCTGTCTGTTTTTACTACACGGGT
>JASGXE010021579.1:0-11460 GCA_030068105.1 Sinentomon sp. SZTP_YWyxl
TATTTTTGAAGAGGAAAACCGTTTTTCACCTTTCAATAAAAGTAAAGCCAAAAACATTTCAGCTGGCATTCTTTTATTTTTGAAGGGGGGAAATCCGTTTTTTCAATTTCAAAGTCAAAAGCTGCAAAGCACTAACCACACATTTCAGCTGCAGCATATCTTTTATTTTTCGAAGAGGAGGAAATCCTTTTTTCACCTTTCAAAAAATCAAAGCCAAAAAATTTAGTCAGCATTCTTTTATTTTTCGAAGGGAGGAAATCCGTTTTTTTCACCCCGATTTCAAGTCAAAAGCTGCAAAGCACATGATCACCATTTCAGCTGCAGCATATCTTTTATTTTTCGAAGGGGAGGAAATCCGTTTTTTTCACCGATTTCAAGTCAAAAGCTGCAAAGCACATAACCACAATTTCAGCTTCAGCATATTTTTATTTTTCGAAGGGGAGGAAATCCGTTTTCACCGAATTCAAGTCAAAAGCTGCAAAGCACATTACCACACATTTCAGCTGCAGCATATCTTTTATTTTTCGAAGGGGAGGAAATCCGTTTTTCACCCCTTTCAAGTCAAAAGCTGCAAAGCACATGACCACACATTTCAGCTGCAGCATATCTTTTATTTTTCGAAGGGGAGGAAATCCGTTTTTCACCGAATTCAAGTCAAAAGCTGCAAAGCACATTACCACACATTTCAGCTGCAGCATATCTTTTATTTTTCGAAGGGGAGGAAATCCTTTTGATGGAGGAAGGCCTCCACCCTTGGTCTGGAGGCCTTGTCTGAGTGACGGAAATCAAGACGTCTGGCCCTTTTCTCTGACATTCTGTCAGGGCGATCCACGCTTCCCCTTCCACTTTCATTCTCACGCATTGACACTGCGCGACGAACTCATATCAATATCCATGTACGAGCACCTCTCATACGGTTCAACCCATATTTTAATAGTTTCTTCCCCAGGACCGCGAGAGACTGGAATTCCCTTGACCACCAATTTGTACCATAAACTTTCCAAACTCTTCCCGAATGTGAACACCGTGGCCCTTTCACTCATTTGTGTCAATTTCGTTTACTGGTCTTTTTGGCTCACTATTTTAATTTCAATTTCACTGTCTTAAAGCTTAAGCTATTCTTGTCTTTTTTAGTGTCGGCTACATTTTACTGTTTGACGTGTCTTAATATTTGACTAGATGACAATAATAATAATAATAATAATAAATCCGTTTTTCACCGCTTTCAAGTCAAAAGCTGCAAAGCACATGACCACACATTTCAGCTGCAGCATATCTTTTATTTTTCGAAGAGGAGGAAATCCGTTTTTCACCGATTTCAAGTCAAAAGCTGCAAAGCACATAACCACACATTTCAGCTGCAGCATATCTTTTATTTTTCGAAGGGGAGGAAATCCGTTTTTCACCGATTTCAAGTCAAAAGCTGCAAAGCACATGACGACACATTTCAGCTGCAGCATATCTTTTATTTTTCGAAGGGGAGGAAATCCGTTTTTCACCCCTTTCAAGTCAAAAGCTGCAAAGCACATGACCACACATTTCAGCTGCAGCATATCTTTTATTTTTCGAAGGGGAGGAAATCCGTTTTTCACCCCTTTCAAGTCAAAAGCTGCAAAGCACATGACCACACATTTCAGCTGCAGCATATCTTTTATTTTTCGAAGGGGAGGAAATCCATTTTCACCCCTTTCAAGTCAAAAGCTGCAAAGCACATGACCACACATTTCAGCTGCAGCATATCTTTTATTTTACACAGGGGAGGAAATCCGTTTTTCACCCCTTTCAAGTCAAAAGCTGCAACCTTCAGCTGTTTCATATCTTTTATTTTTCGCAGGGTGGGAAATCCGTTTTTCACCGCTTTCAAGTCAAAAGCTGCAACGCAAATGATGACAAATTTCATCTGTTGCATATCTTTTATTTTTCGCAGGGGTGGAAATCCGTTTTACACCCCTTTCAAGTCAAAAGCTGCAAAGCACATGACGACACATTTCAGCTGCAGCATATCTTTTATTTTTCGAAGGGGAGGAAATCCGTTTTTCACCCCTTTCAAGTCAAAAGCTGCAAAGCACATGACCACACATTTCAGCTGCAGCATATCTTTATTTTACACAGGGGAGGAAATCCGTTTTTCACCCCTTTCAAGTCAAAAGCTGCAACTTTCAGCTGTTGCATATCTTTTATTTTTCGCAGGGGGGAAATCCGTTTTTCACCCCTTTCAAGTCAAAAGCTGCAACGCACATGACGACAAATTTCATCTGTTGCATATCTTTTATTTTTCGCAGGGGTGGAAATCCGTTTTTCACCCCTTTCAAGTCAAAAGCTGCAACGCACATGGCACATTTCAGCTGTTGCATTCGCAGGGGTGGAAATCTTTACTTTACGACAAATTTCATCTGTGCATTTCTATCATTTTTCGCAGGGGTGGCAATACCATAACGACAAATTTCATCTGTTGCATATCCTTTATTTTCAAAGCGGTGGAAATCCTTTTACTTTACGACAAATTTCATCTGTTGCCTAACTTTTATTTTTCGCAGGGGTGGAAATCCGTTTTTCAACCCTGTCACGTCAAAAGCTGCAACACATGTCGCAACAAATTTCACATTTTGCATACCGCTTGTTTTTCGCAGGGGCACATTCCCATGCATTGTTGAGGGCCATTGTGATTCAAAGTTTACGACACACGTCAAACGGAGGGAAAGGTAATTTTGTCACCCAGGTCTTTTTGTCACCAAAAACAAGGCGATCAAATATGCGATCACCTCTTCAAGAAATATGCAGATATTATGTGCTTCTGCATGTTTTGTTTCGGTGTTTTTACACGTCTGATAATTTGTTGACCACTTGTCGACAATTTATTGACGAAGAAATTTTTGAAAAATAATTCTCGTCAGAAATTTGCTGACAGTCAGTTGACAATTTGTTAACAATTTGTTGATAATTTGTTTGCAATTTGTAGATAATTTGTTTGCAATTTGTTTGCAATTTATTTGCAGTTTTCCCAGATACATGAAGACTGAAACTGTTCAGAGGTTTCGTGCTTTTGTAAGTACCCAAAGACGTTATCTGAACTTTTTCTGCCAAGAATCGTTCAAAAATGGGGGGTGTGTGAACTGAGACCGATCGGACCAACAAAAAATAAAAACAGCTCTAGGGGTCTTAACAGAAGCGTCGGAAGAAAATTGTCGGATTTGGCTGCTGCTTACCTCTTGATAGGGAAGAATCCTGCTTTTCCCAGAGTTCCAGCGAAGGACAAGATAAAGAAATGGGCAAAATTTCAGAGATCCCGTCAAGTGGTTCAGAAGTGGTCAGACATTGAGCAAACACTTCGAGCCCAGCAACGATTTTCAAAACAGCTCTCTCAGACTCTTCATGCCAATGCATGTTGCCAAAACGAAAAATAATCGGCTTGGAAAGATTGTTGGTCAAAATTACTCTCTGGAAAAGACCCAAATCGGCGCCTTTTTTCCATATGCAGGAATTCTAAATATCGTCATTCGAGTTAAATATAGTCAGATGATCACCGTGGGATTAGGTGGGAGCGTATGTTTTACGCCCTTAAATCCCAGCTTGTTTCAATCAAGACTCCAGCGAGTAAAGAAGCCAAAAGGATTCTAGCTGGCTCAGTGCCAGTGAGCTCCAGGAGCTCCCAGCCGAGCCGGAACGACATCTCATTAGCAGTATTATTATAACTGGCAGGAAAAGCAATTCTGGAGAAAAAAGATGATTGCGACATTCGTTTAGGTTTACACTCTAAAAAGCTACACGTCAAAAATGGCGCATTCTGCCATTTTACCTGAACGAAATTTATCATCACAACCGCAATGCCCATTACCGTTTGTGCTTGTCCGAGACCATGGCAAGGCGCGCCATCTGAGTGGCAGACGCCAAAACTCATCCATTGGAGCCACGGAAACAGCAGAACTTAAGGTTGTTTTGCAGGATCTCTCCAGTTGGGATCTCTCCCGCTTTGCAGGATCTCTCCGTAAACAAACTACGGTGGTTTTGCAGGATCTCTCCTTTGCATGATCTCTCCGTAAACAAACTACGGTTGTTTTGCAGGATCTCTCCTTTGCAGGATCTCTCCGTAAACAAACTGCGCGGTTGTTTTGCAGGATGTCTCCCGTTGGGATCTCTCCCGCTTTGCAGGATCTCTCCGTAAACAAAATACGGTTGTTTTGCAGGATCTCTCCCGCTTTGCAGGATCTCTCCGTAAACAAACTACGGTTGTTTTGCAGGATCTCTCCCGCTTTGCAGGATCTCTCCGTAAACAAACTGCGGTTGTTTTGCAGGATCTCTCCTTTGCAGGATCTCTCCGTAAACAAACTACGGTTGTTTTGCAGGATCTCTCCTTTGCAGGATCTCTCCGTAAACAAACTACGGTTGTTTTGCAGGATCTCTCCTTTGCAGGATCTCTCCGTAAACAAACTACGGTTGTTTTGCAGGATCTCTCCGTAAACAAACTACGGTTGTTTTGCAGGATCTCTCCTTTGCAGGATCTCTCCGTAAACAAACTACGGTTGTTTTGCAGGATCTCTCCTTTGCAGGATCTCTCCGTAAACAAACTACGGTTGTTTTGCAGGATCTCTCCGTAAACAAACTACGGTTGTTTTGCAGGATCTCTCCTCTGCAGGATCTCTCGGTAAACAAACTACGGATGTTTTGCAGGATCTCTCCTCTGCAGGATCTCTCGGTAAACAAACTACGGATGTTTTGCAGGATCTCTCCCGTTGGGAACTCTCCCGCTCTGCAGGATCTCTCTCCTTTCCGTCAAGTTTGTTCGCGTTAAATTGTTGACTGAGATCCCTCAGGATAACTCGAAAATATCCCTGAAGAAGGAGGCTGAGTTGAAAGGACGAGCAGTGCGAATGGGAAAGCATTATAAGAAAGAGAAGCATTTACAAAGGATGGATCAGGAAATCAGCGCAGGAAAAATTGTAAGGAAAAATCACAGCAAAGATGATGGACTGTGGAAATTGTCAGGCAACAACAGAAGTTTACTATCCACTCATGACGTTTGGTCTGAGCTCCCCAATCTACGTCATCAAAGATGCCGATGAAGAACAATTCCACAGCAGGATGGGAGCTTCAAGGCAGAAGTGCTGCGAGAGGCATCAAGCAGAAAAAATTAAGCTGGAATTCCCTTGACCACCAATTTGTACCATAAACTTTCCAAACTCTTCCCGAATGTGAACACCGTGGCCCTTCACTCATTTGTGTCAATTTCGTTTACTGTCTTTTTGGCTCACTATTTTAATTTCAATTTCACTGTCTTAAAGCTTAAGCTATTCTTGTCTTTTTTAGTGTCGGCTACATTTTACTGTTTGACGTGTCTTAATATTTGACTAGATGACAATAATAATAATAATAATAATAAATCCGTTTTTCACCGCTTTCAAGTCAAAAGCTGCAAAGCACATGACCACACATTTCAGCTGCAGCATATCTTTTATTTTTCGAAGAGGAGGAAATCCGTTTTTCACCGATTTCAAGTCAAAAGCTGCAAAGCACATGACCACACATTTCAGCTGCAGCATATCTTTTATTTTTCGAAGGGGAGGAAATCCGTTTTTCACCGATTTCAAGTCAAAAGCTGCAAAGCACATGACGACACATTTCAGCTGCAGCATATCTTTTATTTTTCGAAGGGGAGGAAATCCGTTTTCACCCCTTTCAAGTCAAAAGCTGCAAAGCACATGACCACACATTTCAGCTGCAGCATATCTTTTATTTTTCGAAGGGGAGGAAATCCGTTTTTCACCCCTTTCAAGTCAAAAGCTGCAAAGCACATGACCACACATTTCAGCTGCAGCATATCTTTTATTTTTCGAAGGGGAGGAAATCCATTTTCACCCCTTTCAAGTCAAAAGCTGCAAAGCACATGACCACACATTTCAGCTGCAGCATATCTTTTATTTTACACAGGGGAGGAAATCCGTTTTTCACCCCTTTCAAGTCAAAAGCTGCAACCTTCAGCTGTTTCATATCTTTTATTTTTCGCAGGGTGGGAAATCCGTTTTTCACCGCTTTCAAGTCAAAAGCTGCAACGCAAATGATGACAAATTTCATCTGTTGCATATCTTTTATTTTTCGCAGGGGTGGAAATCCGTTTTTCACCGCTTTCAAGTCAAAAGCTGCAAAGCACATGACCACACATTTCAGCTGCAGCATATCTTTTATTTTTCGAAGGGGAGGAAATCCGTTTTTCACCCCTTTCAAGTCAAAAGCTGCAAAGCACATGACCACACATTTCAGCTGCAGCATATCTTTTATTTTACACAGGGGAGGAAATCCGTTTTTCACCCCTTTCAAGTCAAAAGCTGCAACCTTCAGCTGTTTCATATCTTTTATTTTCGCAGGGTGGGAAATCCGTTTTTCACCGCTTTCAAGTCAAAAGCTGCAACGCAAATGATGACAAATTTCATCTGTTGCATATCTTTTATTTTTCGCAGGGGTGGAAATCCGTTTTTCACCCCTTTCAAGTCAAAAGCTGCAACGCACATGGCACATTTCAGCTGTTGCATTCGCAGGGGTGGAAATCTTTACTTTACGACAAATTTCATCTGTTGCATATCTAATATTTTTCGCAGGGGTGGAAATACCATAACGACAAATTTCATTTGTTGCATATCTTTTATTTTCAAAGCGGTGGAAATCCTTTTACTTTACGACAAATTTCATCTGTTGCCTAACTTTTATTTTTCGCAGGGGTGGAAATCCGTTTTTCAACCCTGTCACGTCAAAAGCTGCAACACATGTCGCAACAAATTTCACATTTTGCATACCGCTTGTTTTTCGCAGGGGCACATTCCCATGCATTGTTGAGGGCCATTGTGATTCAAAGTTTACGACACACGTCAAACGGAGGGAAAGGTAATTTTGTCACCCAGGTCTTTTTGTCACCAAAAACAAGGCGATCAAATATGCGATCACCTCTTCAAGAAATATGCAGATATTATGTGCTTCTGCATGTTTTGTTTCGGTGTTTTTACACGTCTGATAATTTGTTGACCACTTGTCGACAATTTATTGACGAAGAAATTTTTGAAAATAATTCTCGTCAGAAATTTGCTGACAGTCAGTTGACAATTTGTTAACAATTTGTTGATAATTTGTTTGCAATTTGTAGATAATTTGTTTGCAATTTGTTTGCAATTTATTTGCAGTTTTCCCAGATACATGAAGACTGAAACTGTTCAGAGGTTTCGTGCTTTTGTAAGTACCCAAAGACGTTATCTGAACTTTTCTGCCAAGAATCGTTCAAAAATGGGGGTGTGTGAACTGAGACCGATCGGACCAACAAAACGATAAAAACAGCTCTAGGGTGTCTTAACAGAAGCGTCGGAAGAAAATTGTCGGATTTGGCTGCTGCTTACCTCTTGATAGGGAAGAATCCTGCTTTTCCCAGAGTTCCAGCGAAGGACAAGATAAAGAAATGGGCAAATTTCAGAGATCCCGTCAAGTGGTTCAGAAGTGGTCAGACATTGAGCAAACACTTCGAGCCCAGCAACGATTTTCAAAACAGCTCTCTCAGACTCTTCATGCCAATGCATGTTGCCAAAACGAAAAATAATCGGCTTGGAAAGATTGTTGGTCAAAATTACTCTCTGGAAAAGACCCAAATCGGCGCCTTTTTTCCATATGCAGGAATTCTAAATATCGTCATTCGAGTTAAATATAGTCAGATGATCCCGTGGGATTAGGTGGGAGCGTATGTTTTACGCCCTTAAATCCCAGCTTGTTTCAATCAAGACTCCAGCGAGTAAAGAAGCCAAACGAATTCTAGCTGGCTCAGTGCCAGTGAGCTCCAGGAGCTGTCGGCCGAGCCGGAACGACATCTCATTAGCAGTATTATTATAACTGGCAGGAAAAGCAATTCTGGAGAAAAAAGATGATTGCGACATTCGTTTAGGTTTACACTCTGAAAATATACACGTCAAAAATTGCGCATTCTGTCATTTTACCTGAACGAAATTTATCATCACAACCGCAATGTCCATTACCGTTTGTGCTTATCCGAGACTATGGCAAGGCGCTCCACCTGAGTGGCAGAAACCAAAATTCAGCCATTGGATCTACGGGAACAGCAGAAGGTTGTTTTGTAGGATCTCTCCCGTTAGGATCTCTCCCGCTTTGCAGGATCTCTCCGTAAACAAACTATACGGTTGTTTTGTAGGATCTGTCCCGCTTTGCAGGATCTCTCCGTAAACAAACTATACGGTTGTTTTGTAGGATCTCTCCTTTGCAGGATCTCTCGGTAAACAAACTACGGATGTTTTGCAGGATCTCTCCCGTTGGGATCTCTCCCGCTCTGCAGGATCTCTCGGTAAACAAACTACGGATGTTTTGCAGGATCTCTCCTTTGCAGGATCTCTCCGTAAACAAACTATACGGTTGTTTTGTAGGATCTGTCCCGCTTTGCAGGATCTCTCGGTAAACAAACTACGGATGTTTTGCAGGATCTCTCCTTTGCAGGATCTCTCCGTAAACAAACTACGGTTGTTTTGCAGGATCTCTCCTTTGCAGGATCTCTCCGTAAACAAACTACGGTTGTTTTGCAGGATCTCTCCTTTGCAGGATCTCTCCGTAAACAAACTACGGTTGTTTTGCAGGATCTCTCCGTAAACAAACTACGGTTGTTTTGCAGGATCTCTCCTTTGCAGGATCTCTCCGTAAACAAACTACGGTTGTTTTGCAGGATCTCTCCTTTGCAGGATCTCTCCGTAAACAAACTACGGTTGTTTTGCAGGATCTCTCCGTAAACAAACTACGGTTGTTTTGCAGGATCTCTCCTTTGCAGGATCTCTCCGTAAACAAACTACGGTTGTTTTGCAGGATCTCTCCTTTGCAGGATCTCTCCGTAAACAAACTACGGATGTTTTGCAGGATCTCTCCCGTTTGGATCTCTCTGCAGGATCTCTCTCCTCTCCCTCAAGTTTGTTCGCGTCTAAATTGTTAACTGAGATCCTTCAGGATAACTCGAAAATATCCCTGAAGGAGAAGGCTGCGTTGAAAGGACGAGCAGTGCGAATTGGAAAGCATTAAGAAAGAGAAGCATTTACAAAGGATGGATTAGGAAATTTTGCATAGGAAATTTTGGTAGGAAAAAATCACTGAAAAGATGATGGAATGTGGAAATTATCAGGCGACAACAGAAGTTGACTCTCCACTCATGACGATTGATCTGAGCTCCCCAGTCTTCGTCATCAAAGATGCCGATGAAGAACAATTCCACAGCAGGATGGGAGCTTCAAGGCAGAAGTGCTGCGAGAGGCATCAAGCAGAAAAAATTAAGCCAAAGGAAAGCTTGCAAGCCGGCGAGCATGGGATCTAGCACTTCCCAGACTCAGTTATAAACAACCGGTAAAAGCTTGAAACAGCTTATAATTGCCATATGTCAATTTGCCATATGCCATTTGCCAGATGTCATCATGTCACATGCCATATGCCGAGGATTATGCCACTCGATGTTGCATTGACTTCACCTTATTCGCCAAGTGAGAAAAGGGCACATAAACATGCTAAGAGTGTACAAGATGACCTGCCCATTCAGGAACACGACGCAGGTTTTCCCTTTGTCTTCCCCTTATCAGAAGCGATTCTTTGAACGAAATATACGTGACCGAAATTTCTTCCGAATCTAAGGTATGGGCTTACATACAGATTGCCCCCCGATTCCACTTCACACGGGATTTTACAACGAGAAAACTTTCATTTCTATTCCGCATAATTTTCATTTAAAAATCAAAAAATCTCTGCGAAGAGGGTAGAGAAACGGACAAAAAGTCCATTGTTGAATTTTTCCATTGTTGCGGACAATAGTGGAACTCCCCGTGTAAATGGCTATGTAAAATAGAATAGGGGCCGAACCGTAGGTATGTGAACCATATGAAAGAAAAGGTCCCCATATCGCTGCTTTTTCATAAGCAGGCAATAAATTTTGCTCTAGAATTTCATTCCGAGGCAGAGAGCTCCACAGGAAAAAGGTCCCAGATATCGATTTCTTGGCGAAATTTATGCTTCAGGTGTCTAGCCTTATCAGATATGTCCCCAAAAAGGTGCGGTCATTCTTTCGAACTATACGGATATGGCCGAAGAATCCTCCCCTTTTCGAGAATCAACAAACGTCAACCTGCAGTTCCAGAAATATACGCAATTCATTTGGATTTTATACATTGATCGCCAGAAGTTATCGGACATGAAGAAATGCCTTATGACTACATAGCCAATAAATTCAGAGGCGATCGATCTAATTTTTGTTTAGCATGATTTGGTTTCACGCATTTCATGAATGCCCCGTGTTTTGCGGCGCTCGGTGTGACCCCGAGTTCATACACAGCCATTCTGAATACTCGGGCCATATGAGATTTTTGTGAGACTTTTGAAGCACGGGGCAATGTTATTCCCCATCATTTAGTATAAGCGCTGTTAAATGCATTCCTTCGTGTAATGTGTTTTGCGGCGCATTTGAAATGGGGATTGCCCCGTGCTTTCAAAAGTCTGAAAAACTCTCCTATGGCCCGGCTATTCTGAATGGCTCCGTATATTGGCGCCTACGTTCGAGGACTAATGGCCAGAGTGAACACGTATGGTGGTCGCCTAATACTCTCGGTGCTGAAGAGTCAGTGCTCCCTCTTTTCAGCCGCGTCAGAATGGACAGATTTTTGCATCAGACTTTTTGATCGTCTGTCCAAAACAGATTTGCAGTAGCGACAATGGGCTATGGTTATTGCTCCAATGTTCTTCTTTTGCCCATTGTTGCAAATGAAATGACAATCTGTTTTGGACAGACGATCTAAAAAAGTCTGATGCAAAAAAATCTGTCCATTCTGACGCGGCTTTATGCGAACTAGGACCTATCAGTCTGGCACTTATTGGCGTTGAGACGTATAGGAGAAAATTTAAGCACAAATCTAACTCCAATTTTCGAGAAATCTCATATTGAGGCGTTTCACAGGGTGTCACAAAAATTTCACTTCGCCTCTGTTTGATTACCAATCCTTTTCCATTTTGATTCGATTTTTAATTTACCGTGAAGGATGGAGACAGGAAATACTGTCCCCCGAAGGATTAACTTTGCGCCATTTTTTAATAAATTAATTGATTAAGTGATCAATTATTTTGAAAAAAGTTTCTTACCATATGCCAAATCATGCATACAGAAAGCAACAAATATAACAGGGAGGATCCTCTAGGATTCGTACTTTTGCAGACCCTCGAGCGCAGGGATGATTGTTACGCGCCACCTCTAAACAATGATCCCTGACGAGTTCTTAACATGCATACGCACATCCGCGACGAACTCATCGTCCTTTTTTTATATCCGAACCATACACCACCTTCTTCAATTCATGTTTTCTTCGAACTGTATACATGAGTGGAATTCCCTTCCCGCAAACTCTCCGTTGCTGGATGCACCAAGATAACTTTCTCTCTGATTTGGTTTTGCAGTTCAAATGT
>JASGXE010021581.1:0-17327 GCA_030068105.1 Sinentomon sp. SZTP_YWyxl
CCTGGACCTCGCCAATAAGTTGGCTGTTTTCCGGGCAAAAAAAGAAAAAGGACAAACCACCATAGTGGGACATGAATAGATTTGCTCCGTCAAAGGTTCCGAAACCCGGCATACCTATTCAACCGTGCGCGGCGAAACGCACAGGAAGTGGCTCAGCGGAAGTACGATGAGCAGTCCCCCTGTTCCTGCAAACCCTACCCACAATATACCCACATGTGGCCTATGCCTTGAACAAAAGAAATCCGGATCTCCTATGCCACTGATCCTCCAAAACCATTATTCCTCCTATTGTTCGTCCTACAACACAATAGGCCAATGTTAGCACAGCTGCGCACGTGAATAGTCTTGCCCGGTGAAACGCATCGAGCACCGGAACTCCTAAAAGACTAGCGGACCCTAGTGCCGGCAGCTCTAAAGCAGAAATACAATGGACGACCCCCCTGCTCCCCAATACCATACCCACAATACATCATTGCCCCAAAAGCCTGAACAAAAGAAAGATTACCATCCGACTCCTGCACCATTGTTGCTCCCATTCCATTGTTCCACCTTTTGTCCTTCTTACAGCACAATAGGCCTTTGGCGGCACAACTGCGCACCGACAAAGGGATACCACCCCGGCGGAAGCGGGGAGATGGGAGCGGGGTCGCGTGGTGACGGAAGCGGGGGCGGGCCGCGAGGGAAGGTCAAAGCGGGCAATCCCCGTCCCCCCAGATGGGCCCCCCATAAGGGCACCGAGTGCCCTTTTTATCTAGTCAGACTTATTCTTGTATGCTGAAAGGCCATGTTGTCTCTGTCGTTAATTCTGAAATAAAATAAAAAAAAAATAAAATAAAATAAAATAAAGAGATTTCTCCTTCGGTCGCCGAAATATCACTGCGACACATCCCCAGTTGGCTTAGAGCAACGGTCGGCAACCTTTTGATTCTGACGGACCCCATAACCGCGAAACCCCTTAGCTGCGGACCATCCACCCTCCAAAAGTCGAGAAAAATGATCTCAAGGGGGAAAATCTGCAAATTAAGCCTATGCCCATGCGTCATGGCCAACCATAACTGCCAAAGTTGCCTCTGACAACAGAGATGTGTACAAGCCGAATAAGTAATCATAACGGAAATTAGGAGGTAAAATTTTAAAAACTCACCTTGTTTCGCCTGCATGGCACATCGTCCCCGAGCGAACTGTTTGGGACATTTTTATTGAAAGACAAAAGGCCCTTCGCGGACCCCCCGGCCTTTTCCCATGGACCCCTTGGGGTCCGCGGACCCCAGGTTGCCGACCGCTGGCTTAGAGGGATCTATCAGCGAGCGAGGGATTCCTCGCTCGCTGAGAAGTCATGCTTTTCTCACACTTAAGTCCCGTATCCCTTCATTGGGCCATTGTAGGCAAGACATCCCGAAAGGACTCTTTCGTTCTAAAATATGTTGTTAACGGTAAACTGCTGCACTTAAGGGGGCTAATTGTGCTTCTGGTTTTGTGTGGAGCTTAAAGCGGGCATGTTATAAGCTTCTGAAGACTTCGTAAGGAACAGGACAACTCATTATCTAAGGTCTGTTGCATGAGGGCAACTGATTGTCCAAAAAAGTCTTGCAGATGATCCCTTGCTTTCTGGGAAACGTTTCAGCAATCGCAACGTGAAAAAACATCACTCTCGAGACACCACAATTAATTGCTCTGTTCTTCCTTCATATACTGCATAACAATTCTTCCTTGTTGCCTTTTAGGAAGCTTGCATGGGCCTCTAAAAATGTTAAATTAAAATATAAATTGTTGCTCCAGAGGCAGGGTGCATAATTTAGTATCGTTTGCTTTGTATGGATCTCAAAGTGGTCTAGGAACTTGCATGTTTATTTTATTTATTTATAACAAGTACTGCCTCAAAAGAAGTGGAAGCAAGACAGCAGTCAATTTTTTGTTTTTGTTTGTGCCTCAAGTAATGTTCAACCTCAAGTATGTTCAACATTCAAACATTGAATTGAACATTGAATAAAACATTGAAAACATTGAAAAACCTTCAAAAGCGTATGTTCAACCTCAAGTAATAAATTTGTTTTTTTTTTGTCAAAAAAAAAACTGGTTGTTTCGTAGTTTGACTGCCTGTGAAGCGAGGGCATGGGAAAAATAAGCGGTGATGCTGTGGCAGGGAGTTCCAATCTCTAATTGTTCTAGGAAAAAATGAATGAAGGTACCTGTTTGTTTTGTAAAAAGAAATAACATAGAAGGCCAGACCATTGTCAGTTCTGCGTTGGCTTTGGCTTAACAACGCACTTCGCAGGCACGCAACAATTTAAGGAGCGGGTGAATATATCGCAAGTTAGCTTAAGTCTGCACTCGCGTCATCTCCTTGCAAGAGTGGGGAGGCAAGAAGGTCCTCTAGGAGAGTTGAGACGCCAAGATATGCCGGCAAAAGAACCAGTAATTATTCTTGCAACCTTTCTCTATTTCCAACTTTGAAATGCTTTCTTTGAGATGTGGGGTTCAAGACCACGCTTTTCAACAATATTGGCACTGCAGTGGCCTATTTTTATTTTATTTGTGCCGTTTTCCTTGTTTTCTTTTCAGCTAAAAAAATGACTCGTCCATGTTTTTGCTTTCTTTTTTTCTGCTTCGTTTCACCAAAATCGATTGTATCTTCATATTTCTGTACATTGTAAAGGGGATGCCACTACGGAATACTCCCGGCATCTCTTCAAGACCATGATTTTGTTAAATCCTTGTTTTAAAATGTCAAATAAAGGTGAATTTCAATTTCAATTTCAACAGGTTCTCAGCTTATAGCTTCTTGGAGGAATAGCGCATGTTTATATAATGACAAATCGGAGGGTTTCTAAAGTCTTGTCACAGGTAAAATTTGATGTGCTGGCTCCAGGTGAGATCGTAGGAAGCTAGAACGCCTATAACTATAACTATTTAAATAACTTAACGTTTTCAATCATTAATCTCGTAAGAGCAGGTACATCATCCAGCTGGTTTGATGGGGAGTTTTGTGAATGATATGGCTTTAATTTTTGCCGCATAAAGTTGCATTCCCGGAACCTTAATAGATCACTGCTTTATTGATCCTTCTTTCCACCGAATTCGTAAAAGCCAGACCAATATGAAACGTGTGGCTCAATCTGAAAAACACGCTTTTGGCGTTCATGAATTCCATTCCTCGCAAAGGAGCCAAAGCGAGCATCAAAATATGTCCCTGTGTCAACCTAAAACTAAAGAAGCTTCTTCAGAAGAAAAGACGAGAACTTCAAAATTTAAGCGCAGCGGTTTGTCCGCCGATGGATAAAAATATCACCAACTTCAAAATCACTGCACTGATATCAATTCCAACCTGTTTCACTCCTTTGTAACTGTGCCCTTAAGGATAAATATTGCAGACGCTTCTGGAAATACCTGAAATCACTTAATAAGGGATACTGGGATTCGCCGCTGCTGTCCCTGATGGAATGATTATTTCGGATGCATGTGATATCGCTGGCACATTGAATACCTATAAGGGTTTTCTCAAAATCCCGACGGATGCCCCGAAGGCTCTTGTCCATGTTCAAAGCAACATTCATAGCTTTGCAATCTCCGTCATCCAAGCCCATGCAGTTCTTGTTGGCTTTTCAGCCCGCGCATTTTTCCAATAATTGCTGAAAATACCTGTTTCCGACATTTCCACTTTGTCGACATTTCGGATCAACGGCATATTCTAGTAATGTTGCAATTGGCGACTGTTGAAGTTTCCTCATGCTGCCTTTTCTATTCGTTGACTTTTCCGATGTCTGCCATCATTCGAATTTTTGTTATGTTTGCACCTGTTGACATTTCTTTTGTTGACATTTCTGGCCCCCATATGCATGAGCTGGCTTCCAACAGTATGGAGGCGGCAATTTGAAAATCGTTGTTCAGTGTGAAAGCACAACTCTATGTTGCGTTACCGCCTTTTTTCGATCAACACAGGGATAGTGCGAATTGCTGTGGAGGTAAGACATGTATCTGATGTGAGTGACGAGAGGCTGTATAAGATTTGAGGAGGTGAATGCCTGAATGGCTGAATTGGCGAGTAGCAGAGGCAAGTTCTTGCTGAATAAAAGAAATGTTGAACGGCCGATTATTAAATCATAAATCATCACGAAAATGTCGCGAAAATGTTTGATAAAAGTGTCAGGCATCCATCGGAGCACCGAAAATTCTCAAAACGATTGCAACTTGACTGAAAAAACGTGCAGTTGGGTTGATGTTGAGAACCATCGGATGAAGAATAACATAAATGTCTGTTCACAACGCCGGCAGCAGACGACTCTTCTCACCCAATCTTTCTCGTGACTCATCAACTCAAGTTCAACTCAAGATCAACTGGAGCTCCTCTGGCTGTGAGTCTATATGCATAGAATCCTCTTAAACTCTGCGAAATTCAAAAGAAAGATGTGAGTCTGAGTTATTCCAACCGATTATCTGGAAATATATAGCAATGGAGGTCGTCTCACACTGGGTGTGTCCGAAAATGAAAACAAAATGTTCTTACAAAATGAATTGTAATTGAATGGAAACGTCAACTATTGTTCAAACAACAAATACAGTCGATTTCGCTCATAAAATAGTCTTTGCATCCATAAGGATCGCAATACAATAGTTTCTGAAATCTCCTACTTCCTCTATTTTAATTACCACCATTTGCAGAACCATATGCATATCGTTGTCGCCACAGTCCATTATGAACTATTCTCAGGGAATAAAATCACTCGGAATTGGGTTAGCACAACGACGTAGGTTAGAACCGAGTTCAAGATCTGGAAATGTAACGTCAAAGTGGATTGAAAAATGTTTATTACACGCATTTAAAAGCAACATTTTCGATAGTTTTGTAAAAAAAGACAAAAGACAATGAAATGATGTTTTTTGCATTTTTTACAAAATTTGTAAAATCTGCAACATTTTAGTTAGTCCATTGTTCAAGATGAAACATTGATGCATGGGAATCCCTATTGTATGACCGTAGGTGTAGCTGGATTTTTGTCAATTTTTGGAAGTGATATTTGAACATACCTATACTTTGAACGTGGTGAAATGTAAGCCTTCATTTTTAGAAATGTAGAATTCACAGATTCGATTTACAGAACTTTTCGGCGTAATTCAAATGACCAAGTGAGGATGTGGTCACACGCCCTCTAAGTTTAACAGAGCTTGATGCAGCTTCCGTCACATACGTGTAATATGTATGTTTTGCAGCGCATTGTGGCGTCATTGAATGAATGGCGCCAGAATTGGCTGATACTTAGAGGAGTATTGGCGTTGAGGAAATACTGCCACAAAAGAACCGGGTGCAAGGGTACAGGAAATATTGGGCGGCATCTTCCAGCTCAGATCGACGATTTTGCTTATTCGCATTTAGTTCAATGTCGATGGTTTTTACATTGAAATCCGCCGAATCAAAAACGAAACCATTTTTCTACATCAATATCATATTCCATTGACTCCGAAATTCTATAAAACGAATAATTTTTAAGTATCTTGGTGTGATTTTGCACGAATACTTGCGATGGGAACCTCACATCAACCATATTTTTTGGTTGATGTGAGGATCCCATCATGGCGATGGTTGGGACAGGGATTCCACCCAGATTCGCCACAGCTATTGAAAACGTTTTACCCACGAACCTTAATAGATATGTCTCCGGTTCACAGCATTTCAGTACCTGCTTCTGTTGATGTTCTATTGGGACGACGATGTTCTATTGGAGATATCGCAAACTACCCCTTGCACCCCTTCACACACCCCCAAATGTGCCTTCGCCGAGTCGCAGGGAGACGGAAGGTTCAGCCCCCATCACATGAGATATGGAGAACGCATTCCCGCAGAAAAAACACGTCTCCGACCTTTCCACCCCTCCCGGTAGAAAACCACCCCTAAAACGGCAACCAAGGGGTGGGTTTGATTCGGACCACTTCTGGTACCTTCAGAACAAGGAAATGAACAACTTTGTAATTTAAACCACAGACCTCCGAAGCACAGTTCCGGAGATAATGCGCTGCATAGAAAACAGGCCTAACTACCCTTCTCCAAAAATGGCATATGGGTGGCAATTAGGAAGAGCCCAATGGATCCAAACAAACCGTAATGGAACCAGGTTCTAAAACCTCCATGGCACCACAATTGCAGGAGCAACCGTTTTCGCAGAAAATGCGATCGAGAAATACCTACATTCGAGGTGACACCATAAGCGAGCACCATAAGCGAGCACCATGGCAAGCGAGCACCATGGCAAGAAATTAAGGAATTGTCTCAACGTTTATCTTCATTTCTTGTTGCGGCAACAACAACTGGGGATCCAAATATTTCCAGTACGGCTGGGTGGATTCAACGTTAAAGAATTTGAACAACAGAAAACGACGTGCACTATATTATCTCGTTTCCGAGCCACTAAAAACGGAACGCTATCGTCTCGAAAGTTCTCTGATGAGATTGATAGTTATTTACCTAAAACATTCAGCAAATTTATTAACCAATGCCCTTCACACAAATTTTGGAGTTACATCAAAAGTAAAAAATCGTCTCAATCCCTTCCTATACTCTCCATGGACCTGCCCAGTGACAGACGCTGCTGAACAAGCAGCGTTGTTTGCTAAAAAGTTTTCCAAAAATCTTTCGGCTCGCCATTTCCACTTGCGTTGAATGTCACTCAGACGCAACAGTTCATTCCACCCCAACAGTTATCTTGCCAGGCAAGGTTGTGAATTCACGCCCGCATCAGCTTGTTCTTCGGCAGGAAATTGAACCTTTCAACTTCGTCTTGTCCAGACGTGGCATCGAAGTCTTTTTGAGTAGGCTGAAGAGTAACAAGGCTTCCGAGACAGACACAATCAGCAATAAAGTTTTATCAAATGTATTTCATTGATTTCCTTCTATCTTTTAACCTTATCCATAACGTTCTGTCGAGTGCTTTTCGAGTGATTTTTCACGCCCGAATTGGGTCGAAATAGGTATCCATTTCTGGGGGTTTGGGTGTTGTTTAATGTTTTCGCAGTCTTTTAGGGAGTGCAATTGTGATCTACCCCTCCGCTTGCTGAGAAGCGCGAAAGCTATAACTGCTCGAAATATCGCAGTGTCAAGTTTGGAATCGGTATTCACATTTTCAGCGAGCACTTTGATATGAAGTTATACGTGTATATAGCGGCGGCGAAATTTATGTACTCACACATGTAAAAATTGCTACTGTTCAGATTTCAGCAAAAACTCCTTGCTGCAGAAATTAACAATCTTCTTTCATAACCGAGGTCAAAATCCGACAGCCCCAGAAAGTTCTGTCAAAATCTGGCGCTTTAATTTCTACCGCCTGCATAAGAGTGAAAAGAAAAAAAAAGTTTTGGAGGCAGCATTTACGAAAATGGAAAAAACACATGTATAAGTTCCTTAATTCCGCCGCTAATGCGCTTATCAAAAGTGTTCGCACGTGGAGCTTGGTTTTTCCTGTGAGGCACTTTATAATACATGGCGTCGCACTCCTCAAAGCATCATGACACTCGTGCAAAGTGTGAAGTTGCATCAGGCCCTGTTGAAATTAGATGGCCCCTATGTATAAATGAATGAACTTTCTTTATTTTAGGGGTGCCCCCGTATCAAAATCTTACACAAAACAAATACACAGCAATGTCACTGTTAATGCAACCAATTAGCGAAATAAAGTAAGTAAGGAACGAAGCAAACTTAGATAGCAATTAGAAGAAAAATCTGCAAGACGCCGTTGGAGAGTTGGAATACTGAGTGGGAGATCAAAAATTGACTGGCGCAAAAGATTCCAATCGATAATGGTCCTAGCCATGAAAGAGTACTTTCCAACATCTTTATTGTATCTCAAGGGATTTATCTTATAAATGTGATCTTTACGGGAGTAATAGTGTGGTAGGTTTACGTGTTCTAAAAGCTCGGCCCATCCACCCAAGTTAGATACAACATGAAAAAGGCCAATTAACCTAGCCACTTTCCTACGAGCAGACAGAGATTCCCAACCGAGATCAAGAATCATCTGCGAGACGCTGCTTTTGCGACCATAGTCTCCCACAACAAATCGGGCAGCACGCCGCTGAACAGCGTCTAAAATGTGGCAGTCAGAAGCAAGAAAAGGATCCCAAGCAGGGGAAGCATACTCCATGATGGGACGGACAAGGCTCTGTATGCAAGATCACGAATTTTGCGAGGGCATTTTCTATAGTTACGTTTGACATAGTAAAGAGCAGAGTTTGCCTTGGCTGCCACTCTAGAAAGATGCGGTTGCCAGTTGAGCTTTCTCTCAAGAACAACGCCAAGGTAAATAATTTCCGAAGTCTTAGACAGAGGAACGCCACCCATAGAGTACTGAAAATCCAATTGAGAGCGCTTATTTGTGAAGGAAATAGAGGCACACTTCGCAATATTGACCTCCATTGCCGAATTGGAACACCAACTTAAAATTTTTTCCAGGTCGGCCTGCAAAGCAAGGCAATCGGCGATTGAATTGACACGTGTGTACAGCAAGCAATCGTCCGCAAAGAGACGAATTTTACATTTTAAAGGAATAGACAAATCATTGATATAAATGACAAACAACAATGGCCCCAAAATACTACCTTGCGGGACACCAGAAGTGACGGGAACAGGTGAAGAAGCATGACCATCAACTCTGACCACTTGAACCCTGTTTGTGAGATATCCCTGAACCCATTTCACAATAGAGGGATCAATATTGAGCTTAACGAGTTTCAAAATCAACAAATTATGATCCACTTTGTCAAAGGCTTTTGCCAAATCTATGGAAATTGCATCAACCTGAGAGCCAGAATCTAACACCAATGAAACCTCCTGTACAAAAGCAGTTAATTGAGTTGTGCACGAATAGTCAGAGCGAAACCCATGCTGGAAAGAGGACAGCAGCCCATTTGTACCCAAAAACTCACGAATGTGTGATGCGATCAAATATTCGAGAATTTTTGAGGATGTACTCAAAAGGCTGATTGGGCGGTAATTTGATGGGTCGGCTTTTTTGCCTTTTTTAAAGACAGGAACAATAAGAGATCTTTTCCAGGAATTAGGAATGTCACCCAACTCAAGGCAAGCGTTGAAAATTATTAGTAAGAACTTGCTAAATACCGAAGGAAGAAGCTTAAGAAATTTACAAGAAATGATATCCTCCCCTTCGGAGACTTTTGACTTCATTTTAACAATACGATTAATAATAGCAGTCTCTGAAATCAATGGTGCGGTACACAAACAAGGAACTTTTTCAATGTTTGCAAATGGCAGACAATTGGCAGAATAAGGTTTACTGAAAACTTTAGAAAACGATACATTTAAAAGATTAGCTTTTCCGATAGCATCAACCACTAAAGAGGTAGGGTCATTTATATTCTTTAGCAGTGAAGGAACATCTCGACCAGATGATCTAAGCTTTTTGTTGAGACTCCAAAATTTCTTAGTGCCCTCATTGCCTTTTGTTTGAAAGGAATTCAGGTACTTTTCAATAGCTGTGTGCTTAGCCGATTTGTAAGAACGGAAGGCAATTTTGTAGGTATTGCTACATGCGAGCGAGTTCCCACGTCTGCGAAAGAGCGTCCTCAATCTTCTCTTGTTAACAAGCAAGTTCCTCGTAAACCATGGAGGTTTAGGAGTTGATCGCACAGTTTTCATTGGTACGTACAAATCCATGGCCTCATTTGAAATGTTTGAAAACACTTCCCACAGTTTATTCACATTTGGATTGTGTCTTGCGAAGACTAGGAAAGCGTCATACCTCGAAAGGAGAAAGTTTGCTAGGGCCTCGCGATCCACGCGAGCAAAGATCCTAACAGTTGTAGCCTTCTGCTGAACACAAGGCTTTGAAAAGTTTAGTCCTAGTGACACTACTCTGTGATCAGAAATGCCTTCCTCAACGGCTGAATGCAAACACATATCTACAGGTCGAATGAGGGAAACATCCAAAAGATTATTGAATCGAGTTGGCGATACAGTGCATTGCAGCAAATTGTATTTGGAAGCAAAAGCCAGTGCCGCCGCGTTTAGCTCATACCCATAAAGGGGGTTCAAGCAAACCTTCCACTCTTTCCAGTTAATAGAAGGCAAGTTCAAATCACCAAGCACGACTAACGGTTTCCTGACGCATTTAAGCAGGTTAAAACTTGACAAACAATCATCCATGGCATCAAAAATTTCTGTATCTATATCGTGGGGTCGATACACTACCATGACATAGAAGCAAACTGAGCGATCATTTGAACAAATAAGACATAGCAAAAATTCGAAAGTAGGATGGGCAAATAAAAGAGTACAATTCAAGCATGGTTTGACTCCAAGTACGAGACCGCCTCCTTTGGAATTTCTGTCTCTCCTCACAATACAGAATCCATCGGGAAATATTTCAGAATCTTTAATCTGTGGGTCCAACCAAGTTTCAGTTCCACACCACAAATCAGGCTGAAACAATTCAAGCAGGGAGCCAAATTCAACGACTTTGTTTTTTAAACTGCGAAAATTTGAATGCAGAATTTTTAATCCTTTCCCCTGACTGAATTGATTATGAACAGGTCTCAATGATTTTGAATGAACACCCAATCCTTCACTTTTCGCCTCAGCAATAGGGAATAACGAAATCACATCGATCGGGTCTCCAAAAGGCAATGCAGATTCACAAACAGTTTCCTTCCGCTCTTTTGCCACTGAGTTACAAACCGCGAAGGATGTGCCACCAGCACTGAGAAAATCATTTTTTAACAAATCATCAGTTCTAACAGGGAGGCAGGAAATAGTGGAATTGGTGACTAAGGCCTGAACGGGGTGCCACGAAAATGATGAACGTTTTTTGATACAGTGTTGAGCAAAAAGTAAATTGAACGAGAGAGTGCAAGTTGACCAGAGTAAGTGAGATGAATTCCATCATTCTTAAGCCAGGATGAGCGAAATTCGTAGTTCATATCGAAAAACAGAATCGATTTTGCACTGCAGAAACGCATGAATGCTGAGTTGATGTCGAAAATCACATTTGAGCCGATGTCGGAACGCCCGATTATTCCTGATACCACGATGTTGCACAGATTTGGCCCCTTCAATTTCAAGGTGCTGACAAGTTCGGCGAGGTCGCACAGAAGCAGCTCGGGGCTGGTGCAGAAACGAAGGTCATTCGTCCCGACGTGCAGAATGATAGTTTCAAACGTAGACGAATGCACAAAACTCGTCAGTTGGCTAATTCTGACGCCGGGCAACGCAAGAACACTGATCCCCGAACTGGGCAGAAATCGGCCCAAACCTCTCACCAACGAATCACCAAGCACTAGAATACGGTCATGCGGTGACCCACTAAGATGTTGGCGCTTGGGAAAATAAGACCCCGTTCGGACTGGGTCTGCACGAGGTTGGCGCTTCGTACGAGGGATAGAACGTGGACTAAAAGGCTGGGCCTGCCCACTATTTCTCATGCGGATGTGCGATCTCTGGCCAGCAGGGCAAGAATTTTGCAGGAATTGGCTGTACGGAATATGGCCATCAGGAGGATTGCTGGGACACTGTGCGGGCGGGATGTCAAATGGACAAGATGAGATGATCCCAGCAGGTGATTGCAAGCGACGACGTTCTCCAGCCGGCACAAAATCTCGACCACTGGAACTTCCAGTGAATGTGACAGATTGAGGAGGCCTGCTTTGCTCGTTTGGCAAATCAGGCTTGTTGGTCGCACAATCCTGTGATTGCTTGCCACAAGTTGGTGGCACTGCAAGATTTTCATCATTGAGTGGGTCACTCTCAATGATGGTAACTGGGGTTGAAGGTGACTCACCATGCAAGGAAGGGTAATCGTGGCTTGTCAAGACTGATGGAGCGGGTTTCTCTTTATTGCCAGCATCATTGAATGTGGCATCAGCGAGGTTGGTGTCGGCCGTGACGTCTTCACTTGCGACTCTCGGAGTTAGAAGAGCGGCTTCAGGACATGAAGGACCATTGCTAGACCATAAGCTAGACCTTCAATATTTCTCCTATGTTCGATGACATTTGGTAGACTCTGTGTATGTGATCCATATCATGCGGAGTGCCCTTATTCACAAAATTGGACTCTGCAAGTGGGCGAACACCAAAAAATCCAAATGCTTGGGTCTTGCAACTTGGGCGACGGAAGCCATTGTGAGGTGATATCTCGGCAAATACTGCGTACAAGGTGAATCGAACCATTGCATCAAAGGTCATGACCACACTGTGCAGAATCCTTACGCAATGTGGAAGCAGCGGTGGCTCTTTACAAGCATTTCTTGACATTGAAAAGGAAAAATCGGGAGCATTCAGATTCTGGCAATCATCTATGCAGGCATGCAGAGCGATAAAGTCATGATTTTTTAATCAATCCTGAGATGGGATCTCATGATTTGATGGCGTGTAGCACGAATATCAGTTCATGGGATCTCGCCAAAAGTTCATCATAAAATATAGAGGTAAACTCAGTTGGCCAGTTGGTTTGTGAGAGCTATTACCTGTATGGTCTATGGAGAAAATCTACTTATGTTTTCGGAATGAAACTTACTGAAACCAGTAGAGTGCGGTCAATGCCACGAAATCCGTAAGCGCTTTGTTGTAGAGGACAATACACAAGTTGCGTTGAAAGAATCTTGAGCTATAATAAAGAAGTCACACACTATACATAAGTGTTTTTGAAAATACGAACTTGATTTTTTGAGTTCTGGCACTTTATGAGAATTCAGATATTCTGCGGAAAAAAGTTTGCTGGCACTTAATTTGGCGTTTGGATGTGACGCAAAGCACACCAATTTCTGTTGCAAAATTGGCTATTGTATGCGCCAAAAATGCCTGCTATCGGCTCGTCGCAGTTTAGAAGACGGTCTGATTCGACGGCAGAAAGGTTTTTGCTGTCCATTGATGGTTAACATTGCATCTCTGATGTCACTTTAAATTGTGTTGTGTTGTGATTACGGTAACTTCGAAAACCCATAAATGTATTTTTCTGATCCTCATTTGAAGTATATAGCAATCTCCATGTCCCAGGGATGGCGAAGCACGGCAAGTGCAGGGATGGCCAAGCACATCCAGAAATGACGAAGCACGTCCAGGGATGGCGAAACACTTCCGCAGCTGTTCCCATTTGCGAGACATGCGTTTCGATGAAGGTATATCCTTTACGAATAGGCGTTTCGGTAAAGATAAAAAAGGCAAAGGAAAAGGTAAAGGTGTCGGCCAAGGGATGTATAGGTAAGGGTTTTGGTGAAGGTATATAGTTTGTGATAGAGGATTGGCAATTACCTTTGGATAGCTGTGGGACTGTTAAAGAGCCGAGCACCTGTTTTATTGGAATTAGTCGGTTCAAAGGAGTGACGCACATCGATCTATTAACGCCGTATTCGTACACTGCTCAGTAAAAGTGGACGAACGATGGAACTGTAATTTTTCATTTGCATTGTTGCCGATAACAAAAAACACCTCATGACCTTCATTGCTTACACCTGTACACGGTGTGAGGGGTCAAGGCCAACCGATGGGTCTTGAGATTCGGATCTTTCTGCCTCACTGGCTGCAGCTGAGACTTACCAGCCAAATGAACCCAGTGAATTCGAGGGACTGTCCTGAGAGGACATGGTCAGAAGCCCACAGGAGTAGACGATTATTGTTAAGTTTGGCATGGTACTGGAACAAAAGGTAAAGGAAGCTTCGCCGTTCCCCGTTCAAAATTCGCTTGCTGAGTGAAGCGTGTTTTCGTGTTTCTGTTTCTCGCCGCTAGGTGCGCACAGTTCGCAAGTCTGAAGGAGAAGAGACAAACGAGCAGGACTGGGGACGGGGTTCGCCGACAGAAAGTTGATCATCTCTTGAACCGCAGATGACGGATTTTGTTCAAATTTTAAAGTGAGAAAGCCGGAAAATTGGCGATTTTTGGCGTTTGAAACAAACCCGATATTTTCACTGACAAAACATCAAAGCCATCTCAGGAAAAAAATGTAAAATGTTGGGATGTGATAAAATGCCGGGGTCCTGCCAGATATTTTTCATGATCGTGCGATTTTTTCCGCTGCAACATGGTTTGCATCTGTGGAAGAGTTGTGGAGAAAGCGTTCAGCTTTCCAAAAATTCCAAAATCATTGCATTTGAACTCCATTTGGCCGTTTTGTGGCAGAAAATGCGACATGAAACATTGTTTTGTTTTGGGTTCAAGAGCATGCGGCAAAATTGATGATGCGCAGTGCGCACAACCGGTGTTGTCGGGACTTTTGCGCAGAAAGTCCTCAAAATTGAAAATGGTTTCGGATGTTCACCTTTGGAAGATGGGTGCAGAGCAAAAGTCTTTGAACACAAGAGCCAAACAAGCAACGAGACAGAACATGGAACTCTCACAATTCAAAAAGCAACAACGTCCAATTTGTGCGAATTGGTCAAATCCCAACGGCGGTTCCCTGAAATATTTTCTCCAGCGGAGCCAGTCAAGACAACTTGAGAAGAACTTTGCGTGCGAAAATGGGCAATGAGATGGCCTGTCAAATTCAAATTGGTCAGAAAACTGCAACTGAGAAGTAAAAAGCGTGCAAACGATTCTGGTTTGAAATTTTGATCTCATCAACATGAAAAAATTCAGCCTCATGCGAGAATCGAACCCGGAACCTCCAGCACATCAGACACACGCGCTAACCGACTGAGCCACCGCACCGCATCGATAATTTCAATCTAAAACAACGCTGTTATTTTAATGTTGCGTTCAGAAGCGGACGGGTGATGGAAAAAGGGAAATGGCCAGCTTGCGGATTTCGCTGCTGAAAACATTTTCTTCGACCTTTTCTTGATCAAATGTTTTGCCTGAGAACATATTTTGACTGACTGCAGAGCGCAGCAGGAATGATGTTGGCATTCTGCACAAGAAACATACATGTTGCTGATGTGCGTTATTTTCCATTGAACAGATGTTTTCTGCAAAATACAAGGCAAGCGCAATTGATTTGCCAACAGTGCTGCCGCCACATGGCGACTTCACCGAAGCTATCGATGTTCTTTTACCTATTGTTCTAGGGTCCATGAGTTTGGCGAGCTGTTGAACACGTCGAGCTGCTCAGAGACGATGCGTCTCCATGGTCGCGGAACAATGATCAAACTGCAATGGAGCTTTGGTTCAGATGATGCGCTCCTGCTGGTTCAAGTTTGAGGTTGCCGCACATTCCCCCATGGATAATAAAAAACTAGTAAAGCCCGTCAGCCTTTCGGCTGACCAATGCAAACCAATGCATGAAGGCCAGGATGCTCCAAAGTCGATGCCCGCGTCAGCCTGTTTTCTGCCTCTGGCGCAAAATTTTTCAACGAAATTCCCCAAAGAAAAATGTGCGGTGGCATGTTTTTGCCAAGACGAAATTTAAGATTCACCATGCCAAATTAACAATTTTCGGATCCATGGCCAGAAAGCAATTGGGGTCCAATGATCAACTTTGTTTCTCTTGGCACGCAAAAAGACAAAACTCTACAAAAACAGAGTGAAATTCCCTGAAACATAGAAAAATGAAATCATCGCAAAAGAAAGGAAATCATGACAAAGGAAACAAAACGGACATCTGCGCATCCGAGCAATCTGCAGATCCTCCAAATTCTGCTCCTGCCGCGGCTCGAACCGGGGACCTCTCGAACGGGAAGCGATTGCGCTAACCATTGCGCTATACGGCCGCTGCCTGTGAATGGTTCTTTTATTCCCAACAATGCAGTCTTCTCCTCTCTCTCTCTCTTGCATGCATCAAGCGACGATTCAGCAATGGCGTCGCCCACACAGTTTACCGTCTGCGCAACACTGTGTCGTAGCTTGCTTCCCTGACTTTAATGAAGTTGATAAACTGTTAAATGGTACGGTGTGCGTTGTTTATCAGGAACTCGTCATAAAAACAAGGCAATGTATTTTGAGGCATGAAAATAAAAAGCAGAGCAGCTCACGGGTTAAACTTCCGGGTCCTAATTCGTTAAAGCTGACTGTTTATTCAATGCACGCACTTGCCGGCATCGTCAGTCAAATTCTATGTCCGTAAGGTGTCCGACGAAATCGATTTCAAGAAGTGGGTGACATATTATATTGAGTAGCTTTTATGCGCCAAACAGAAATTACAAAGTCACATGCACCACCATCATTTTATGGTATTGTTTCAAAACTTATAAAAATCGAAACCAATTTGGCGTTATTTTTTGTGGCACTTTTTGCGGCATGTGCATGGAAGATCCGAATTCGTTACAATAAGATTTTGCCTGTGTCATTCTAACGATCGCTATTTGTAAAAGTTGCAATTACAACCTGTTCCGTTTCAGCTCTCGTTAGCCACTTTGCTTCAAGGATCTCGTTGACATGGATTTGCCACCCCAATCCCTGAAATGAAATAAAAAAGTGTCCAGATTGGAGTTTTGCTAGAAGATTAGATTCGGGAATCTCAGGACCAATTATGTTTACCACGGAGAAGACAATTATCACATTCATCACGAAAGGTCGAAAAACTGTAGAAAGACCATGAATGGAATTATTGTTGATTTCCACTTATGTAACAAAACAATGCAAGCGAAATCCCATAAATTGTGCTATGACCATCAGCCCTGATCTTGCGAGTAGGTAATTTGGCATTAATCTATCTCATTCCTGTCGCATTAACATTCGCCGGAATTAACAGCAAGAAAGAATAAAAGATTCAAATCCGCAGTCGATGCATTTCTGGAACAGCCAACTTGTTGCAAGATTGTGAATATCCCAACATGTCAGTACGGTTTTTCTGCGGATGGCGGTTTTGACATTCCCTGACTGACTCTGGATCCGAACTCTATTATTCTGTGAACGGATTTGGGCGTTTTCATCTAACCGCACGTGTAGACGACCCGCGCCCTAAAAACGATCGACAAAATGTTCTGAACGAACAAGATAGGTCAGGACAGGTTAAGCGGTCTAGATTCGGGTAAACTCGGCTTCTTTCGGTTTATTCACTCGAAAGTGTCGGCATTCACTCGAAAATTGGCACATGTCTCTATTCGCAAGATTAATAAAATGCACCCATCCGACTTAAAGAAACGAACATCCACTCCAAAAACGGCGAGAAACATGAGGAAACAAAACAAGTCCCCTTCGTTATGACTCTATGCAGCAAATTGTCACAAAGGACGATAGATTTCAGCGACTTCTTTTCCAGTTTTGTGAGTTTTCCCTTTCGTTTTGTTTTTCTAATGTCATAAACGAAAACTTATTCGGTCCAGATTTTGCGCGGAATCCAGCCTCAGCCGCTTCGGAAATCCTATTGCGACATCTTAGGCTTTTGTGAATTTTTCCTTATTCTGCCTAAGCAGGCCTGTTCTTGAAAACCTAGATGGCCAAATTCAAATACTTGGTGTT
>JASGXE010021588.1:0-13466 GCA_030068105.1 Sinentomon sp. SZTP_YWyxl
GTTGGGCCTGATAAGCACCCATTCGTGTGCTTTTTAGGACATTAATTTGTTGCCGTTAACAGTGTTTTGATTCAACGGTATCTTTTATGAAAAGGTGAAAGAAGTTCAGTGGAAGTAAAAGTTCAGTTACCAGTGCTAAAGCGTGAAACAAATGTGCAGTTTTTCCATTTTTCGTCAAATAGCTTGAGATTTCAGTCAGCTTTGTCGCATGACGGATCAGTTCTTTCCCTGATCACCCGATCATACATTGAACAGTATGAGGACCTCACATCTTTCGGCGGCCTTTTTGGCGGCTGTACTTTCCTTCTGCGTCAAACAAGGTGAGTTGTTTTTCATTTCGATGTGCAATGTTCCAGATCTATTTTGATTTTGGTTGAACTTTAGAATAAGCAGCTAGGTACCAACAATAAATTTGGTGTAACCTTCCAAGAAGTGATTTCCGTTTCGCCTCCCTTTTTCTGAAATAAAAGCAAACCAAACCTGACTTTCCCCCCTGGTCTCACCGACATGTTGGTTGTCAACCTCTGCATGATATCCGCCTATTATAAGACCTGGAAAACGTCCCCAAAGTTCTCTTGCAATCTCAATGGTCACCAACAAAGGTATCTCAACATAGTCACCGCAACATTGTCAGATTGCAGAGCTATTGGCAATTCGAACAGGGTTCTTTTGTTTTTTTCCTGTCATGGATCACGGACGATGTTTCGATGTGGAAGGTCCATTACCAGGTACTGTGATGGAGATTGGAGAACCTGCCGATTTCCTACTCCTTCATTCATCCTTGGCTGTGGTCATTACCAAAACTCCCTTTTTTGGGACCCCCTGGCGCCAAGGTGGGAGAAGCTTGGTCGGTTCCAAGGGTTTGGTTTTCGGGGTCAATCTTTCGATTCAACGGTTATTCCCCGCCGATTTCAAACTCCTTAACCTTTTCAAGGGTTATTCCCCTTTTTAGTGAAGCCTCGCACATCGTCGTCCGGTCTTTTTTCTTCGAAATTCAACCCAGTTCATTGGTTGGTGATTTTTCTGTGCTGGTGCCGTTGGGGCTGCGTGTGTTGACAATGACAACATGCCCGTTTTGGCAGCATTCCCGGCATTCCCGGCTCTTGGACTTGGAGGACTGCGATTGATGGCTGGACGAACGCCAGATTTGTATTTGACGAAACCCATTATTAAATGAATTGGCCTTGTCCTCGCATTTGATTTAATTTAAAAGGCGTAGAAAGAGGCAAACACAACAGCGATGAACACATTATCTGCCATCTACATTGCCAGGCTGTGAACAAGTGCCTCAGGGATCCCTTGCATCATTTGGTTCAACAGAGTTGGAAGTTCATCTGCATTCTTGAACTGGGCTTTTTTCGCGTGGAGGAGCCACAATGGTCTGTGGCCGATTCCAGTTTACAAGTAGACTCGCATTTCCGTTTCATCTTCTGGACATATGGCACCAAATATCAATCCCTGTGCATCAGTTGTCCGCCAATACCTAATTCCCCACTCCCCACACAGCGCATGGATGGACAGGGGGAAGGTGCATTTCCCTGTAAAGTGGTGGCTAAATAACACAAGCCATGTCCGTAACCATGATGCATGAAATGGCGATGATGTGGATTTTTGCAAAACTCGTCCGGAAATATGCGAGTTTCCCATTTCAATGGTGGATACAGGTCCGGAGGAAACACCATTTTTGCCTGCCATCTAACTAAACTGTCAAGGAACGCCGCAAGTTTGTGATGCCCAAAATCCGGACACATTTCCAAACACCTGTCTTCCACCGCATCACATCCACCACATGTCGGAATCGGCGCCACCGTATCATACGAGTATATTTTGTTTGTTTTGTCACCTGATTCTCGGCAGGGTGTGAAGTCGTTCTTCCACCAAGTCAACAGACCTCTGAGGACTTAAAAAAATTTGGCTGACTGCTCAAGAGGTATGAAAAAAACATGTCCGCGTCGCTTGAACCTAAACCGGTTCTCATCATAACGCCGAAGTTAAGCAACGTTGGACCAGGATAGCACTTGGTTGGGAGGCCGTCCCTGTACCCTTGGTTGTGCTGCTGGAAGGGGGCTGGTGGCCAAAGCCATCTCGTCTCCTTCGGATGAGACGTTAAGCAGGAGATCCCGTGTGCAGCATCACATTGCGTTCGTTCAGAACACCAGCTCCAGGTTCAAGGCAGAGGCTTGGCAGGCCACATTTGTGGGGCATTGTTCTCTTGCGAGCCCAAGATGTGCAACATGGTTAATGCCAAGCCATCGGCCGTGTGGCTGGCAGCTCATGATGGCAATCGATGACTCATGCATGACTCTTTTTCATTTGACAGATGTGTATCTCCTGTGTATAGTGACAGAAACAATAATGTCCCCAAAATAGGGACATCAATTGGATCCGACAGCTGTTCACTTGTTCTTTTGACAAATAGTTTTTTTTCTGTGACTGCAATGTTTGCAGATCGGAATAATTCAATAACGGCGGAGAGATCATCACGGGGTTAACGCTAACTCCGACTTGCGAGGCAAATTTTAGCTGTTTACTTCAATGCTAAAAATTTGCCTCACAACTTGGAGTTAGCGTTTACCCTGCATTGATCTCTCTGCTGTAATTGTTGCAGACTGTTGCTTCTTACTTCATTGCAGCCTTGCCTTTTGAATAATTTCATGAAGTGTGTGAGTCCTGTCTCGTCGTCATTGACTTCATGTCGCCAAATAAGATGGAGATCTCCTTCTGTCTTCTTTAATGGATTTTTTTTTATCGGAACACATTTTTCTCTTTCTCCACACAAGTTGCAGCTGGAGGAGCTGGCATGATTTGGTTGGTTCTGTGGTTCTCAGCTGGTGGCCTGTTTTTTCATTTTGCACTTGCAGAGCCAGACGGACGTCAAAACAAAGCAAAACAACGCTTCTGTTTAGATAATTGTGTGCTGCAAGCAGTGGAGTTCAGTTGGCTTTGGCGTTGGATGCAGTTGCCAAGCCCAATAGCCGCCTCCTTGAGCTGGTCTTGGCAACTTAATCTTAATGGATTTGCTGGCTTCATTGTGGGTAGTCAGTCACTTGAGAACAAGGAAAGCACAGCATCCTTGAAGCTTCTCAAGATGAAACACTCGCACACTATGCACTGCGTGGTTAAGTATAAATGGTTTGGCACCTGAACCCATCTTATAGGCACCAGTGCCTCATTGCCCCACTTGAGAGACTTGAACCTCAAAATGCAGTTCCATGCATGTGTTGCTGGCTTGTTTATTTTGGGCTTTCACTTGCTTTGTTTCTTTTTCTTTCTTTCTTTCTTTTTTGTTTCATTTCAATCGTTTTGCATTTCCTCCCTTCGCTCGGCTTCACGTCAAGTGCTTTTTCATTGTTTTGTTGCTATCCACTGTTGTGTTATCTCATTTCCATTTGTTTCTTTTTGTGGAATTCTGTACTGCATCACCATTTTGATATTGGGAAATGGCGAATATCTCGATTCTGTCAAATTTCTCATCTGTCTGCCAATGATGCTCCCGTTGTCTTCCACCATGAGGAGCCAGGTAGAAATGCGAAAGCGCCATGCTTTTATTCGCCACACCTTAATGCCTCATGGCCTCAGAACACCGCTGCTGAGGTCATAAACATGCATGTTTAGGCATCTGTTGAATGCAGAGTGGAGTTGGGCAACGATCATGGGGCATTGTTCTCCTTGCGAGCCCAAAGTGTGCAGGAAGGTTCTGCCGAGCCACCGGCCGTCTTCCTCTTCCTCGGCCTGACGGGTGGTGCCATCAGGACTCTTACGGCGTTGTGACACATTGTGTCAGTGAGTCAGTGACAAAATCGTTGTGCCATGTTCTCGTCATTCACATCAGGAAAAATCTTCGTCACAAATTCTTGGTCACTCCACAAAGACATGGATTATAATGGGTCTGCACCAACGTTGTCAAAAATGTGGGTCCTACTTTCGACACAGGTGACATGTCCTGTGTGCCGGCCACGAGCCAATGGCTGTCAATTGTCAGGTCAGTTGACCTTTGACTGAACAGGAGTGACGATTGCCCTTCAGACGCTGGGGTCTGGCACTTCATGTTCACATTTTGTCATTTTCAAGTGCACCCAGGAACCTCTCAACCATCAGCTCCGATTCAGTTGTTCTGACGAAAATGTAGTTTTTTGCTCAGTGGGTTGGAAACGGGCCCATAGCAGTGATGGGGTGGCCCTTTGGCCCTCTTTTCAGGAATTGAAAACGCACCTGGTGTGTGAGTTATTGAAAACGTATGGGAGACGGTAACAGTTCGGATTACCTGCCGACATTGAACTGAACGAGTTATCGCCATTGCTCTCTGATATACTTAAAGCTAACCTGACCTACCCAACCTAACCTATCCCAACACACCTATCCTAATCTATCCTACCCTACCTACATCGTCCTTATCTTCCTATCCCATTTTGGCTGCTTGAGCGTGTGTGAAAACTCGTCCAGTTCAGCTTTTTTCAGATGTCGGCAGGTATTCCGAACTGCAACCTCGGAGAGTTCCTGTGGGCATGAATACAGGGTTCCCTAAAAGTCACTTGACAACCGCTGCTGTTTGCTTGTTTTCAATCTTCTCTTGTGGGGCTATTTCAACAGGTTCAGATTGGGCAGGCTGCCTGCTGCAGGTGTCATCTGCTTGAATTGGAACAAACTCCACTCAAAGCTTCCAAAATTCCTTCGAAACTGCAAAGCCCGTTTCTGGGGTTGTCAAGTGACTTTTGGGAAACACTGTATACAACACCACATCACATTTTGTCACCAGAAGCTTTGGGGAAAGCTATGGATTTTGCACTCTGGCTGACATGACTGACTGACCGCCTCATACAGGTTAATTATTGGGCACTTCCAGAGATTTTTTCATTGCTGTGAACGGGAAAAATGTGGGCAAAGCTGCTGTTTTTCCTTATCAAATGGGCGATTTTTCAATTTTCTCAAATTTTGTTAACCTTTTTAACCTTTCAACGTCGATGCGCCATTCACCGGGGGTAACGGGACCTGTGGTGGCAATGGACATCAGGTGTGGTGGGCCATTGGGTTTCATGGGATTGCAGCTCTTGCTCATACTTGGCTTCTTCCGTCTTCGATTCGCGATTTGCTCGAAGATGCGGAATACGTGCATCGACCTCTTATCTTTTTCTTTCTTTGTGGGAAAATAACGGAAGAATGTGCCAAAATCCAAAACGACATCATCGTCAAAGATGATCCGATCTGCCACATCCACATCGGGAGGCCAAAAACTACCTTCATCGACTGATCGACAACCGTTTTGCAAAACCGGCCGCAACAAAAGCGCTGCGGTTTTTGACATTTTCCAGTTGAGAGGGAACGGTCTGAAACGATGCGACAAAAAATGGAGTTGACACAAATATTCATGGCAGCGCAACCAGCCAACCACGCTTACTTGTCTCACGTGACAGGAGCTCAAACAAATAGGCTATGTATGCATGTACAGCGGCGAGAAAATAAATTGCCCCGCATATGGTGTCTTTTCTCTCTCGAATTTTCGGGGAAATCTCGATCCCATCAAAATTGGTGGGTATTCCATCACTGATGTGATGCATATTTCCATGCAACAAAGTCCGATTTGAATCTGGAATCATCACAATTCTCCCAGTTTTCATTCAGAGATCGAAAAACCGGCATGTACTTACGGCACGAGTAATTTTCTCGCCACTGTACACGTTTGCAGCAGTTACGTAACAATACAATGACAACATAACAGAACAGATCGTTAACCCCGCGGTGGTTTCAGAGGCTTTTTATACCAGTGGGATATGCCCTGCGCCTAACAGCCGTGCAAAAAAGTAAAGCAAGTCAGGTGGGTGGCTGTGTTTTGTCGGTCGGTTGAATTGGATCATCGACCGTCGACTGTCAGGTCTGTTCTGTTTCCAGTTGTCAAGGGAACCAGCAAATGCACCGCCATTGGCTGTATGTGAATTGCCTACGTGCTTTGATGTGATGCATATGGGTGATGGTTAGGGATGTCAGGCACAAGCACTCGAGAAGGTAGGTATCTCTCAGACAGAAAATTACTTGACTGGTGACATCAATTTTCTGGGCACTTCCTTGCAGCCTTGAAAATTTGGAATCTGGGCCGTTTTTTCATCTCCGACTGGAAAACACCAAAAATTGCTGTTTTTTGCCCGTCAAAGAGGCGATCCTCGGGGTTGCAAAATTGGCCTTTTACTCTCAATGCGCCATTCATTTGGGAACAAACTCAAGGGCCGATGAAAGGGATGCTCAACGATTAATGGACAGAAGGCAAAAAAACTATCGAAGTGCAGGTTTGGGGACGAAGACGGAACTATTTGCGGTCAGCCACTGGTAAATAAACGAAAGACATCTTGTCACCTGTTGGGTTGAGCTGAACTGCCAACCGGTGTTTTGGCTTCCCTCAAAAGCTTTCGGAAGTGCGAAATTCCAACACTGTGGGAGCAAATTATGTGTTGGTGAACTGACTTGACTGCTCGGAAATCATGAGCTGCAGACCTCTCAAATGCTCATTTTTCAGTTTGTTTACGTTTTCCGAACAAACACACCGTCGGGGGCGATGCTCCTTTTGTGCGCATTTAATTTGTTTCAGCTGCAGCGTGTTGCTTTGCCATTTCGTCAGCTGTTTCAGCTTGGTTTGAAGTAAATTATAGCTTTTCGCAGAGAGAGAAAGTGACTGTTGGTGTGAGTCAAGTGTGTCAGTGAGAACAAACGACCTGCCATGCATGCCAGGCAAGAGACTCATCTGTCTTTCTCTGAGTCTTCTTTCTTCTTGCGCCGTTTTCCCGGCTCTCCCCCTTCCCTTTCCCTGGAAAATCCCCCGACTTAAGTCCCCAAGCACCCGGGTGTGAAGAAAGCAGAAGGCATTTGAAATATTCATTTTGGCACCTGTGTTTGACCGTTGTGCTACGGGTTGCACGTGCTTGCGCCTGCAAATCGTTGCGTTTGGCTGACTTTTGTTTGTGAGGTGTCATTTCATCGAGTTTGGTTTCAATCTCATCGTTTCAACTGTTGACATAAAAGCAATTATTGTGCTCCTGGAATTTGGTACCGTGGTCCTCATGCTTGACTCACTGTTTTTTTGTCATCGTCAGTCGCAAACCATCCCCAGGGGCGTCATTTCGGGGGCAGGAGGGCAGTGTCGCCCCTCATGTTCATGCACCTGCTCCCATGCATGGCATGTGCTTTTGTGTCGTCAGGGAAATTTGACCTCTGGAACACGAATGCTGCACTTGAATGAATCCCAAATTTTAGGATAATTTCTCCAGCTTCTGGGGGCTCATTCCACAACACTCCCCGCTTGGGGATCTGCCCCTGGGAACCACGCTGGAGCTCCGCCCAGACCCCAATTACCGGAGGGCTCCTCCCCCAGACCCTATATACATATACGACTGGGTCGGTGCCGCTTCCTTGGACGATCCCCCCTGCGAAAATCTGAAGCGCCTGTCCCCTGACCTGACCACCTCTCCCTTCCCTCATGTGGTGCAGGCCAAAGTGGCATTTCAGTTAGGTAATCCATTTTGGTTCTGAGAACAATGATTTTCATTGGGCACTCTCAGCTCCTTTGACAAAGAGTTTTGGAGGAAAGATAACCTTTTGGCAGAGAAGAAAGGTCTGCTCACTGCTGCTGGTCTTGCCATCGTCAGGTTGTTGTACACTGGCGGCGGAAAAAGATTACCCATACATGTGAAAAATTTCCATTCTTGAGATTTTAGCAAAAACTCCATGCTGTAGAAATAAAAGATCCTCTTTCATCACTTATGTCAAAATCTGACACCTCTAGAAAGCTCCGTTGCAATTTGGCGCAACAATTTCTACCAAATGCATAAGAATAAAACGAAAGAAAAAAACGTTTCGGAGGCAACAGTTAAATGGGAAAATCACATGTATGAGTAATCCTTTTCCGCCGCCACTATACCTGCTCAAAATCGTTCGGAAAACTGCTTTTTTGCAAGATTTTTACCTCACACTGATGGTGAAATTGGTGTCGAGTGCAGTGTGAATTACCTAATGTTTTCAAATTTTAAGCCACATTTTTGGATCTTGCAAATCACTCTGATTGAGGGATCTTGAACAGTAGTTTTGCCAGGATTTCGAAATTGGGCGGGGGGTGTGAAGATTTCCAGGGGGTCTTATTTCGCAGAAGAATCTAGGCGCAGACTAGAGGGGGTCTGGGGCAGCGCCCCAGCGGGGTTCCAAGGGGCAGAGCCCCTGGTGGGGGGTCTGGGGGCGCAGCCCCCCTGAAGCTGAGGAAATTTTGAAATTTGAGAGTTCATTTTGGGTGCAAAATTGGTGTTCAAGAGGTCAAATTTCCTGCCAGGACGAGCCAAGATCACGGGCCAGATGTGTCTTGTTGGCAGCCAGCCAAACTGATTCACACACCATCCTCACTGGGGTGTTGTCCGATTTTTCTGGGGGGTGTACGTATTTTTCATGGGGGTGTTGACCCCCCTAGGGGGGTCTGGCAAAACTACTGATCTTGAAAGTGCCTCAAATTGAAAGAACCTTAAAATGGCCGCAAACTCAAGATTCCTCAAAGATCCTTCAAAGATCCCATTTGTTTCTGCGGTTTGGGTCCACTTCGCAACTTTCACTTTGCAACGTGCACTTTGCAACCGTCTATTTCGCAACCGTGCATTTCGCAACCGTGCATTTTGCAACCGTGCATTTTGCAACCGTGCATTTGGCAACTGAGCACTTGGCAACCGTTCATTTTGCAACTGAGCACTTTGCAACCGTGCATTTAGCAACTGAGCACTTTGCAACCGTGCATTTAGCAACCGTTCATTTTGCAACCGTTCATTTAGCAACCGTGCATTTGGCAACTGAGCATTTGGCAACCGAGCATTTTGCAACCGATCATTTTGCAACCACGCAGTTGATTCATCTGGTGTGAATCGTCAATCGGCGACTTTCGCTTCTTCGTTTGTCGCAGAAATTTAATTTTGAAATAACCAAAAAATCTTTTTGCGAAGGCAAGTTGATTGTAAGTAAGCGAAAAAGCACAAGCAACCAGAGAAGAGGCGGCCTTGATAAGACTTGAGGATGAAGTAAGAGCACTGTCTGAGAGATATCCGCAAGAGAGTGCTTTGTTGACGTCATCTTCGGACATTGGAACCAGATCGGCTGCTCCTAGGAAATCCTGAACGCTTCCATTAATAAATTTAATTGGTGCCACGTTGACGTTCTAAAGGTCGGCAGTATCCTCGTACGGCGATAAGTGGAGTTTGCATGAAAGGTCATGAAAGAAATTTCAAAGCAATAAAAGAAATGCAGAACAGCCACCATTTTGCTCATGCGGGGAATGCGACATGGGCCAAGCTGAATACGAGTAGACTTGTGCACTACTTTCCACTTGGTATCTTTTATTTTTATGTGGTTGACTGTCCAATGCCATATAGGGTGACAAATGAATATTTTTACAAATCTTGTCCCCCTCAGGTACATACCTATCGCATGTACAAAGTTGTTGAAAGCTGAAAGGAGGAAGGACTCAGTTCAGCAGTAGGTACTTACAGTGAACGACGTGATGTTATTGTCAACCATAGACAAAAAACCAGCAACCTCTGACTTATCAAGTTGACTGCTCCACTTCACACAGCACAGACATCACGTCCTCCAGCGAGTGAGTCGGCAGATCTATCTCTCAGTAGACAAGTTGATCAGTCAAAAGTTGCTGATTTTTGGTCTGGTTGCCAACAAAATCACGGTGAAAATGAGAAAGGTTATTGGATCTCTGTCTGAATGACGTCGATTGTGTCACCAGTTTCGGCCCACCACGCACCGTCTCCTGGTCGAAAATTGCTCTACGTACAACAGAATAAAAGAGCAGCTATCAGCCATTCCCCGCACTGGAGGGACTTTTGGACAACCCGGAGTTTTTCCAAATAGAGACACCACGTCAACCGTGGCTTCAATTTCTCGGTCTTGCAGAAGAGAAAGTCGCCGATTGACGATTCTCATCAGATGAATCAACTGTTGCGAAGTGCACGGTTGCAAAATGCTCGGTTGCCAAATGCTCAGTTGCCAAATGCACGGTTGCAAAATGCACGGTTGCAAAATGCACGGTTGCTAAATGAACGGTTGCAAAATGCACGGTTGCCAAATGCACGGTTGCTAAATGCACGGTTGCTAAATGCACGGTTGCAAAGTGCTCAGTTGCTAAATGCACGGTTGCAAAGTGCTCAGTTGCAAAATGAACGGTTGCCAAGTGCTCAGTTGCCAAATGCACGGTTGCAAAATGCACGGTTGCAAAATGCACGGTTGCGAAATGGACGGTTGCAAAGTGCACGTTGCAAAGTGGAAGTTGCGAAGTGGGTATTTACCGTTTCTGCGAGCGCACGATATCAAGCGGCACCACGCTTCAATGCGGTGGATTTGGATGGGTTCGGCTCGGTGGGGGTCGGGAGCATGTGCCCCCACAAATCTGAGCGGGGAAACTTTTGTTTCTGCTGCGAGGAATGGAAAATGCAATGGATGCTTCCTGCAATTTCGATTCTTGTTGGATCGATGTTTTTACTTTGATCATTCGACCTCTTTCTTGTTTTTAATTGGTATTCTTTGCCTTTTTTGTGTGTGTGGTTCATTGATGGTTGATTGGTCGATGAGGAAAAGAGAGGTCACGTACGGTACAGGCACTATAGGGCCAGAGCTCAATGCGAGTGTTTCAAAGCGAACACTGTTATTGGCAGACCACAATAGAGGCCTTCCCATTCGAAATAAATAATTGGGTCGACATGACTGCAGGCTGATTCTGGGTTCTGTATTCCCGATGGCCATTGGAAGATTCAATCGTGAACTCACACCAATATTGCGAGTGTATCATTCAGCAACACTCAATGCAATTATTTTTCTTTTTAGTTTTTTTTGAGGCCCAACATGGTTTGTTGGTTTGTGTTCAGGGTGTTCCGCAAGTTCATCATCATTTGTCATCATGAGCTAATGGCCGCACGGCCGGTGGCTCGACATGAACGTTGTTGCACACATTGGCTCGCAAGGAGAACAATGCCCCAACAATCGTTTCGACATTACTTTGTCCAGTAACTCTTGGAACGATGTGCAGTGGGGGAATTTTTTATCCATACACATGCATGGTTTTTCCATTTCACTTGCCTCCGTTATCCAAGCACGAATAGAAACAAAAGTGCCACAAAACAGCAAAGATTAAAAATGAGAAACTTTTATATCTGTTGCAAAGTTTTGTTTTCGCAAGGTTGCATTGTTGTCCCATTTGATTGCGTCTGTTTTGTTGGCTCATTTTATATTTCTCCACCTGTACACACGTGTGCGTGTGATAGGTACCTCATGCCTTGAATATTGAAGTGTGAAGCGAAAGCAAGTGTTGGCTCATTGGATTAAAATAAAACAACAGGTGTCTCTCTGTTCAGCGAAATCAAATTCAAACATTCAAAAGCGAAATTCAGAACGAGCAACAATCGTCACGTCGTTCACTTGATGTACCTATTCACCTGTGTTTCGTTTGTTTCGCCTGCCTCTGTGTTTAAAAGGCAAAAATGCATCTGGATCACAACGGGATACTTGTACAGTAGGTACACCTGTGTGGTTTGAAGTATGAGCTCTCTATTTGTGTTATTCGCATGAGGGAGGTAGCTCAATGCAAGCCGGGCTTCACCTAGCGGTTGGGATGAGAGTTTCATTCCTTTATTTTTTTTCAGCCTAATTTTGCAGTAAAACGGATCTTATCTCACCTGCTCACGTTGCTCATTCTGTGCTTGCGAAAGCGAACAGCGCACAGGGTGGCATGCAAATGACTGTATAATTGACGACGCCTTTTTCCAACCCGGTTCTGGTATGGGGATCTATGACGCGGATTCAGGTCTTTTGTTTGCTCATGTGACCAACATATGCAGGTATGCGCGACAGCTACCGGTTTTTTCGCAACATCCACGTGAACAGCATCCATCTTCGCGCAGAGTTTTTTCGTGTTGTGCAGATATTTTTTGCCACCCGAGTCATCGAAGAAGCTTCGCAGCAGTCATTTTTTGATGTGCAGAAATTGGCCAAACTACATCAGAAACCTGACTTCATCAATGCCCCGCCGCCTGACAGAAGTCGCATTACATGAGGGCAGTTGGACGAAATATTAAACTCCACTTCAATCACTTTTTTCAAGGGGTCGGGCATTTGGCCTGACCCTGCCCAAGAAAATCAGCTTAGGCCTAATCTGAGTGGAGCGAAAAGCTCCAGGTTCGGCTGTTTGCAGCCCGCGATGCGATGTATGAGGCACCCTGTCTTTTCGAACAACCTGAAAAAAGCAATATTTCAGCAGCCAAGGTCAATTAATAAAGCGTGCAAACGCCAGGTTATGACCGAAAAAACAAAGCAACACCATACACAACAATTCCAAAAAATGCAAGATGAGCCATGAAAAGCGGCGCAAACTTAAACCTCCAGCAGGGTGTGTAAAAGAACAAGTGAGCGAACTCCGGGATTTTCGTGGCACAAAAAGTGCATTGCGGTTTTGCGGCGTATCTAGGCGGAGTGCGCTACGAAAGACATGCGAGTGAATGGCGGACCGCGGTGCGATGCCCACAGAAAGTTAAATTTCTCCTGAACAAAGCGACGGTTTTCGATGCGGCTTGCTGTGGTGCAAAGCTGAAAAATGAGCGCTTCCACACATGTATAATGATTGCAACCTTTCGTCGGGTAAAACTCTAAACCATTTGAGTAACAAAAGTGCTCAAATTTCGGTGTTATAAAATTCCGGGTTCCTGCCAGGCATTTTCAAAGATTGTGCAAATTTTTCCGTTACAACATGGTTACGGTCAGCGGAAGAGTTGCAGAGGAAGCCTTCTAGTTTCCAAAAATACCAAAATCGTTGAATTTGAACACCATTTGGCAATTTATGGCCTGGGAACCGCGGCCTCTTCCCCGCTCAAAAACGAAACGATGCATCGTTTCGTTTTTGAGCGGGGAAGAGGCCGCGGTTCCCAGGCCATAAAATTGCCAAATGGTGTTCAAATTCAACGATTTTGGTATTTTTGGAAACTAGAAGGCTTCCTCTACAACTCTTCCGCTGACCGTAACCATGTTGTAACGGAAAAATTTGCACAATCTTTGAAAATGCCTGGCAGGAACCCGGAATTTTATAACACCGAAATTTGAGCACTTTTGTTACTCAAATGGTTTAGAGTTTTACCCGACTAAAGGTTGCAATCATTATACATGTGTGGAAGCGCTCATTTTTCAGCTTTGCACCACAGCAAGCCGCATCAAAAACCGTCGCTTTGTTCAGGAGAAATTTAACTTTCTGTGGGCATCGCACCGCGGTCCGCCATTCACTCGCATGTCTTTCGTAGCGCACTCCGCCTTGATACGCCGCAATCCAGCAGTACACATTTCGGTCTCATTTCTGCTCCCATTTGACTCCATGTTTAATGAAGCGCAGTTCTTTCACTTCTTATTTTACACACCTTGCCTCCAGTACTGTACATCAGGTGCCAACCACTACATACCACACA
>JASGXE010021594.1:0-17306 GCA_030068105.1 Sinentomon sp. SZTP_YWyxl
TCTGGTTAAAGTTCATGGGAATGAGGTTGAAACTGCGTGTTCGGATACGTATACTCGTAGTTCGTCGCACATGGACCTGAGACGTTTTTGGAATTATTGAGGTGAGAGAAAGGATGCCGGAATGACTCGTCGGGGAGGACCCATTTTGCTAAATCCATTCTTGTAGTTTGCCTTGTTGCCTGATAAAATGAAAACAAATCTCTCCGTGAACTGTACAAGCGAAGCATGCATTCGAAACGTGCAGGGTAGCACGTTTGCAGGGTAGCTTTCAAAACGTGCAGGGTAGCAAAAAATCATTGGCCATAGCAGAAATGAAAATCTACTGTTTTTATCATATTGTTATTTGAAACTTTTCTGACTCCAACCACGAATGTAAACACTTTGTCGGAACTAGATGTTCATATCCAGGGTAGCCTAAATGTCTTTAACATCAACAAAAATTTTAAGTTGCTCTTTTTATCAAAGTTTGTGCGATGTCATACTTTATCTGGCTGTAACAATGGATGCTAGCACTTTATTTGGGGGCCACAATTTCCTATTTAAGTCTTGACATCTGAGGTAAGAACTGGAAAAAGTTTCATATCACAAAATGTGAAAAAACGCTTGGGCTGGCCTGCATCCACGACGTTGGCGATGCGACAATTCAGATGGCATAAGTTTCTCGAGCATCACTGCTTCTCTCTCCGATTGAGCGTGAGCTGAGGTGTTTTTTGTTAGTTTGACGCCAGAGCTTTCCACGACAGTGGCACACTTCACCACTGGCAAGAATTCTGCATCCTATATGTATATACCCATCTCCAGTAACATGCAAGGATACGGTAAGAAATAGAATAACCAATGTAACCATAAGAAAATAACTACCCAATATAGCATACACGTATGTCACAGCATCGCGGAATAGGTTCACGTACCAAATATTTTTCTGCGGATTCCGATTCATTTTCATGTTTCTTTATCACTTGGCTCTAATGCACCAAAACTGGGCTTTTCCCCACCGAATTGCGCCGGTATGATTTGAGACATCGGTATGATTTGAACAGGTATATGATTTGAGATTCATAACCACCAGATAAGAAACACCACTTGATTTGAGATTCATAACCACCGGATTCAATACCACCAGATATGAAACACCGGTATGATTTGAGATTCATTACCCGCACCATGCAATGAATCTGACCTGCAGACTAACTCATATATATGGCTTTAAAACGGTTTCTTCGAAAAAATGACAATCGACATTTTTATTGCCGATTTTAGTATTTTGTCCACGGTAGAGGGAAGGGTCAGGTGGAAAACGTCTTCGGTGGAAAGTCCGGTGCCAAAAGTTTGATTTCCAAATGAGGTCGCATTTTGTGACGGGGGCAGCCAATGAAAGTCAAGAAAACCTTGTCACATCAGGGCGTAATTTACCCCGAAGTAGTTTTCCACTGGACCCTTCTCTCCGCTGCTAATGTTAAGACATTTGCTGGCCTCCCTGTACACAAATGCGGTGCACAAAGAAAACTCAGGCTGTCTTCTAAGAAGCCTTTCCAATTGCCGAACATAAGTATATGTATAGGCCGCAATTTAATCAAATAAAGCCGTAAAACGTCAACCATAAAAGTATTGCAACTCGTAAAAAGTTTATCCGATACAAAAAACTTTTAGTCCGACTGCCGTAAGCCTCTCTTTGGTCTCCATAGCGAAGCTGCAATGCAGAATCAAATCCTTAAATTAAGCTTTGGGGGAAGTTAATGCACTTTAATTTGTTACTTGAAAGGCATTATTAGGCTAAGGCAGACAAAAGGAAGGCGAGATTATATCCTGAGATGTCCACAGACGGCCGTCGAAGCTATGTGTTCGTTCTTTTTGTCGGCCGATGATACATCTATCATGTATCTATTTCCGAATTTAATTAGTTTTTTCTCTCTGGTCGTGCGGCTGAGTCGTGCCAAATCACGGTTCACGGAAAAACCAATAAAATCTGATTGCCTTTCCACGATTCGTTTCCACGATTCCTTTCTACGATTGCCTTTCCACGATCTCATGATTTCTCCACGACGAGAAATCATGAGTGAGAAATCCTCTTTCTGAAAGGGGTTTTTATTGCTGGACTCATTGTTAACCACACTTCAACGTTGAGAGTTCAAGTATTCCATGTGTGTAAATAAATTATTGCATGCGGAAATTACAACAGAAAAAATATTGAACATTTAAATGATTAAAGTTTCTCTTTGAGGATTCAATTCATCTCTTCTTGATCCGCATTCTTTCTTCAAGTGGAGCAATGCCAATGTTGAAAAATGGTGTTTTGGCTGCGGGCAATTGATTTGGGCCAAATTTAAAAATTTGAGTTCTGTTGCTTTTGTGGCATATTAGTTCGATTTCAGCAACTTCAGAACCTTTAACTTTGACATAATATTGATAACAAAGTATCTACCTTTTTCATCTTATCTTCAAAAACAACTCAGTTATAAAGTAAAGGACACATCGCTTGTCCAAAGGTGTTCACTACAGAGAAATAACTCATGATTTTTAAAAATGCCCCCACTCACAAACTCTTTCAACCCTCTTTATAACGAACTATGACCATCGATATCCTGTGATCGACTCTCTCTAAGCGCCAATTTCTGTTTTCCATTTCACGCTAGAAAACTTACCCACTTAACTTTCCGTCTGGAGTGGTGCATTTTCGTATCTCAGCACCTAACGAGCAATCGAACGGTTGGTCGTTTTGATCAACACCAATCGACCTTTCCACCACAGATAGAGGGTCCGAAATCCAACTAACAATGCATTACCTCCAACCATCAGCGTCTGCATCAACTTTATGCTTGTCTAGCCCGGCACTAAGTTTTACATCGTTTGCCTCCAACCTATTTCCATGGCCGATTTGTCATATTTATTTATCAAAATTTCGCATATCTGCAGAAAGGGTGAATCTGCCAAGGAAATATTTTCCCAATTTCTGCCACACATCCGACAGACAATGTCAACATTCAGCCCCAAGAGTTCCAACTTGCAAATAAGGAGTTTATGGCTAAACACATCAAAAATCAAAAGCTACAGCGAAGTCAATTAATAGCGACACGCGTCAACATTTACGAGTGCACTATAGGGTCAAGAGAGAGGCAGTAAGATCTTCTGTGAAGCAATTTGAATGGCACAAAAATCAGAACAGAAGACGTGCTGGCCTCCGGAAAGTAAGATGAGTGCATGGAGGAAATCTCTAATTTTTCAGCCACGAAGACTGAACTAATTTTGAATTTTATTTTGTGTCGGATAGTTCACCACACTGCTGCATTCTGAAACTTGGTCATCTCACATGGCGAAACTTTGAGACTATTATTTTAAAGCCAAACCTGGACGTTAACTGCTGGGTGACCAATATCGTCAATTTAACGGCGATACTATACTTCAGAGAATAATGCATGGCAGGATTACGAGTTTTTTCGTGGATTCACAATATACATTTTGAAAATGTTCAACTTCCCCTTGCTGTAACTTATCCCCCAGATCAATACGAGCATCCCAGCTTCAACCGGGCGGTAAACAGCTATGTCTTCGAGGTTGTCCTGAAGCTGTCCATCATGATGTCTATACAACTCTCGTCAAATTAACATAAGTTTTGCTTTCTGCTTTTATGGGCTGAGTTTTTTTTTTCTCAAATGACCTTCAGTGTCAACTGACGAAATATTTTCCCATAGTTTCGCCTCTTCAACAAAGCGCGCATTATTTGATGACAGACCGCTTATGGTGTGTGAGTTTTAAGTCGCCCAGTTTACCAAAAAGCTGTGCATGTGTAAAACCTCATTTTCATGCGGTACTTTCAATGCTGTTACTTATCGCTTCAATTTACAAAATATGATGATCCGGATTCGATTCGTTTCGACGGTGGAATATCCCCGGTTGTGATTCGAAGCGCTTCAATTTAAGAAATTCAATATTCCGCATTCGATTCCATTCGACTCTGACAAATCCCCGATGCCGTTCAATCGCGGATTATGCGGCATCTTCGTAGATTTTGCGAGAACTTCATTTGGAGAATGGGAATTTTACATGTGACTCGTTTGAAAAGTATCTGCATTGTTATGGAGTTCGAAGGAACGCTGAATGATGCTTCGACTTTCTTCGAATTTAGGGTTCGATTGATTGATTGATTGATTGATTGATTGATTGATTGATTGATTGATTGATGATTGATTGATTGATTGATTGATTGATTGATTGATTGATTGATTGATTGATTGATTGATTGATTGATTGATTGACTTTGTTTTCAGGGTTTCCCCTTTATCAAATTAAATACAATGATTGGTTTTTAGGGCTGCAGAAGGCATCATGAATGGAACTGTTGGGTGTTGGCGGTTTTATTAGTTTCATTGTTTGTCCTGTTCGTAAGGAATTTGTGGCAGAAGTAAACACCGCCAACACCCAACAGTTCCATTAAATACAATGACAAATTATTGACAATGACAAAATATGTTCAACAAAACAAAGAGAGACAATGCAACATCAAGAAAGTTGGCCTGCAAGACGATTCTGGAAGATAGCTAAGCTATAAGGGGGAGATCAAAAGTAGACCCATGCAGCTGATTCCACTCATTTATAGACCTGGACAAGAAGGAATATTTCCCAACATCCTTTTTGAAACTCAATCATTTGATCTGATAGGATGATCATGATGGGAAGAATAATGAGGAAAGTTCACGTGAGCCAAAAGCTCTCCCCACCCACCAACGTTTGACACAACATGGAATAATGCAACAAGTCTAGCCAGCTTCCTCCGACATGCAAGTGATTTCCAGCCGAGGGACAACATCATTTCAGAGACACTGATTCTGCGCCTGTAGTCCCCCACAACAAAACGATCTGCACGGTACTGAATAGTATCCAAAGTGTGACAATTTGTTGCAAGGAAGGGAACCCAAGCAGGCGACGCATACTCCATTATCGGGAGAACAAGGCTTTTGCAAGCAAGATCACGAATTGATCTTGCAATCAATTCTTGCAATCAATCTTGCAATCGAATTAACTTGGGTTAACGCAATTCAGTATCTGTTTATGTTAAGCATCGAGAGAATCATCATCAAGTCAAGAGGGCATCATTCCCAACGCGGTGACCAGATTTTGTCTTGGCCAGTAGACGGAGGTTTGGAGTGGCTTGCTGCAAACGAGCGGCAAGATACATGGTTCTCATTTTTCAACAACAAAGTCTAATTTTCCAGCAGTTTCTTTTAAGGTGTGAGAATAGTTTCTCCGAACAAAATTGAAAGCTGTAGTTGCAAAAGTAGATGCTTTGAACTCAAAGGCAGACGCATCAAAACTGCAAGAGTTCAGCTGTTTTAGAAAAACCCAACGTATTTCCTCATGAGAGTATGATCGGTTGTTGCTTCAAAAGTTCAATGGCATAAGAAAAAGCTTAACATATCTCTTCATGGGGGTGATTTGTTGTTATGCCAAGGGGTCAGCGAATTCAGAATAAGCTGACCATACCCGTATCTCCTTTATTTGAGTGATCGGTTGTTAATCCAAATGTTCACGGGTTTCTGAGAAAAAATTGAGAGTGACTCATGAGAGTGATCAGTGGTTGCTTCAAAAGTTTAGCGACATAAGAAATAGCATAAAATATGTTCTCATGGGAGTGATCGGTTTTTGCTCCAAGAGTTTAGCGTAAAACAGAAAGTGCACAGATCTCTTCACGAGAGCGATCGGTTGTTGCTCCCAAAGTTCAGCGGCATAAGAGAAAGCTTAACATATTTCCTCATGATAGTGATCGGTTATTGCTCTCCAGGGAGTGCAGCGGTTTCAGAGAAAGCCTAACCTACTCGTATCTCCTCATGAGAGTGATAGGTTGTTGCTTCAAAAGTTCAGCGGCGGAAGGAAAAGCTTGCTGCACAATGCAAATTCTGGTACTTATCTTTGACCTCTGGTGTCCCGCAAGGCAATGTCATAGTTCCGGTACCTTTTCTGGTTTCGATGAATTTTTATTATTATTATTATTTTGGGCAAAAAACAGCCACAAGAATTTGGTGCTGTGAACACAAAAACAAAAGACAAAAAAAAACAACATTCAAGTTACGCTCGGCATAGTCAATAGGTCAAAGAGATATTAAAAACAACAGCAATGGCAATGTCAGAGAATCAGATTTGGTCTCAAAACTTCTGCACAGCAAAAGTGACTCACCACGTGCACGGTTCCTACCAAAACAGATGCTGAACATCGGATCTGTTCAAGCGTTTGCAGCAAGGGTAAAGTCCAAAACGAATGTGAATGACTCGGGAAAGCAGTCCAAGACGGTTATGTTGGCACAGACTTCGAAAGCCAATCGCACAGCATCTATTCCTGCAGAAACCACACAAGTGGCGAGCCACTTCCGCCGAACAATGATCATCGGGGACACCCTGCGTGTAACACATAAAAGAAAAAAAAGGTGAATTTATTGGGAACTATTCAACTGAGCAATGGCCTTAACAATCAACGGGGAGTTCGCTGACAGATTGTTCCACTCTAAAATTGTTTGCGGGAAAAATGAATGCTGAAGAATATTTCGTCTACAAATCGGCATCGAATTACTCAGGCCATTGTCTGTACGTCTTTGGGTCTCCTTTATCTTATACACGGCAGGGAGAGGAAAGTCAACACCTCCCACAATAATGTCTCTCAACAAATTCAAGCAGTGAGATTGACGCCGACTATAAAGAGTTGGAAGATTCAAGTCGTTTAGAATAGCAGACACACTTAAATGTCTATCAAATTTACCAGTGATTGCTCGGGCTGCTCTTCGCTGGACACTTTCCAATGCATTAATTTCGCATCTTTTCCTGGGATTCCATACTGCACAGCCATATTCGAGAATGGGTAACACCAGAGATATATAAGCTAGTTTTTTTGCTGCTGGGTGAAGCCTGCTTGAGATTTTTCAGAATATATCCCATTTTCGAAGAAGCCTTACTTATGACAGAGCTAATGTGAGCACTCCATGCGAGGTCATGAGTTAAGGTGACACCAAGGTATTTTAAGGTGTGAACTACGTCCAAAGTCTTGCCATTTATGCGGTATGGATGGGCAACAGGGACACCTTTGGACCCAAACTGCGTAACCTTGGATTTTTCAATATTTAATCTCATATCCCATTCCACACACCAGGCAGAAACCATGTCCAACTCGGCGGAGAGCACTTGACAGTCATTTGGGGATTCAATTGGCCTATAAAAAACATTGTCATCTGCAAAGAATCGGAAGGTAGAAGTTAGATGATTAGAGATATCATTTATATGAATCAGGAACAACAGGGGGCCAATCATACACTTCCCTGAGGCACCCCAGAGGTGACATTTCCTGCAGGGGAGAGGGTGTTTGCTGACAGAAAGCGTTGTTTTCTTTCAGGGAGGGGTTGAGAGAAAATACTGATGTGGAGAATCCGTAGTCGGGGATAAAAATGAGCGAAAATTTTGGAAAAAAGGTAAGAGGGCTTGTCATTAGAGAGTCACCCCAGGCAATGAGGAAAGTAGATAGATATGAGCTGGGAGGGATTTCAGAATGACTAGAGGAAAGGAGGTAGAGTTTGTCGATGAAGAGAGAAGAGAAAGGATCACATGCAAAAAGGGATTGGGGAAGACTTCGCTGGATACAAAAAATGAATTTACCTTTTGACGAGGATTGACAGCGGGAGAAAAATATATGGTAAAATTAGAGGAAAATCTAAATGAGATCGGGTGTGTGCCCTGCATGAGAGGGTGGGAGGAGGAAGTACTGGGGGAGGGAGGTGGAAAGGGAGGGACTATGGAGCTAGGGAAGTGAGTTAAGGTACCGTAAGAGTGAACGTCACAGGGAAGATGTTTGGGTACAGGTAAGGATTTGGAATTTAGAATGAGGCTTGCGTAAGGATAAATAGTCGAACAGTAGTGAAGGAAAAAAGACAGGGACTGGCGAAAAAGCACTTGGAGTATGAGAGAATTTAGTGCTGAAAAACATTGTCATATGGACGGAGGTGCACACAGTGGGGCGAAAAGGGAGGCAACAAACGGGAAAAAGGAAGTTGGAAGCAGGAGAGTGTGAATTCTGGCAGGGGAAACGCCAGGCTTGGTTCAGATTGAAAGGAAGCCATTATGTTCACCAGTTTTGAAGGAAGTCCGACTTGGTTAAGTCGTAAGATAAGTTTATGGTGCGGGACTAATGCTTTGGCCATGTCAAGAAAAATTGCGTGAAGAGGGACTTTTCTATCGAGAGATCTGGCAACGTCATCTACAAACAACACTAGCTGGCCTGCACATGATCTTTTAGGACGAAATCCGAATTGATTGGGATGAAAAAACTTCGATCTGTCAAGAAAAGATATGATCACTGAGCACAGGATTTTTTCAAAACGTTTTGAGCATATACATGTGAGTGAAATAGGTCGATATCCCTCGGGCTTGTTCAAACAACCGCCTTTCTTGGGAATTGGGATGACGGTTGCCCATTTCCAGTCATCCGGTATGACCTCTTCCGATAGAATCAAGTTAAAGAAGGCAGAAATGGCTGGTGCTAGGGATGGGGCCAATTCTTTTAGTAACCTGCCCGGTATGCCGTCAGGGCCTGGTGGTTTCTTTGACTTAATTCCGCTCAGGAGCTTGTATACTCCGCGAGTGGAGACTGAGGGAACAGAACCGTCATTAACGGATATTCGGGATTAATGACATTCCTGAAAACATCACCTTTCCGATTCGCATGTTTGATGATGCAGTGATATCCCGACAGGTCCGAAATCAAGCTGACTGCGTTGTTCTTGCGTTGGATCTTGCACTTATTTGTGAATGCATGGTGCGACAGGTGGGAAATGAAAAGAACGTCAGTAAGTCCAAAGTTATGCTCTTTGGAACCATGCTACCCAGTTTCTCTATTCAGATGGTGACACACCTCTCGATGTTGTAAAACGCTTGAAATATCTCGGGGTCACCTTCTCAAGTGATCTTGGTTGGTCACGTCATGCAGACAAAATGGAAAAAAAGGCGTCTTCGACCGCATGTCATATAACGTGTATCTTTCCAGTGCATCTATTGACTAAAAAAGTGCGCCTACGTTTCATTGGTTGAATAGCTTGGAACCCCTCGAAAGATTCCGTTATTCAGGAGATAGAAGAAGTTCAATATCGGGCTGCTCGAGTTATAACGTACATTTATGACCGTTTTGCATGTGTCTCTGCTCTTCTCTCGCATCTTGAACTATTCACCCTGGCCTGGCCAGTAGGCGTCGAACTCACTGCCTTGGCCCGCATCAGGACATATGGTTGAAATGTTTATTTTCCCTTCTTGTTGTTCCCTTAAAGTTGTTCAGAGGTGGACTAACAACGAGCGAAGTTTCTATGTCCCTCTAGCAAGGTCATTCTTTCTTCTGGTTTCTCTTTTTGGAGCAATCCACCTCGTGGATCTCCTATCATCCCAACTGCAATTGTGAGGATTGGGGTTAGGTCTCATAATTTGTAGTGCTTATCACTCTACGGACTTGTCGCACTAATTCCTCTTTTTTCCTTTCACGTGTAATTCATTGTTCACTGACAATCTTGACTTTTCGTCAGCATCTGACATCCATTTATTCCATTTTCCTGCTTTTTTGCTTTGTGTATATTTTTTCGTCCATTTTTATATTTTTTATTTATTTTCATTTTATTTTCTGTACTGAGGTGCAAATGTGTCAGAAACGATATTTACGCAGGATATTTACAAACAAGGAATTTGACAACGCAAATATTCATTGGAAAGGAAGATGCGAACAAGTGGGAATTGTGAACAAAAAGTAATGGGGACAACGCATCACCAAATAAAAATAGAGGTCAGTCGGCAAGGTGGCGAGGGGCGCCCGTCTATGCGATGTGATTGCTTGAAGGAAGTGGTGGTCTCTCTTGGTAGAGCATTCCAATCCTTAAATGATCTGGGGAAGAATGAATTTAGGTAAATATTTGATTTGATTAGTGCATGGTATGCGGAATTGAAAATCATGAGTGGCTCTTCTGTCCTGAAAGTTTTCAGCAAAAAGCGAAGGAATCTCCTTTAAATTAAGATAATAAAGAATAATAAAGAATAATAAAGATAATATAAATAATTAGATAAAAAAAATTTTAAGAAATATTTTATTTTTTTATTAAATATTAAATATTATTAAATTAAAATTAAATTAAAAACAAATTGAAATTTAATTCAAATTGAATAGTATTAAAAAATTTAATTATTTCAGAAGATAAGAAATAATTATATAATAAAGATAATAAAGAAATAAAGAAAAATAAAGAATGCAAGCCTTTTCTCATTCCTACGAATTCTGAGAGGAGCAAGTTCAAGACTTGCCTTGTTGCATGCTTTTAAAGAGCAACCAATTCCTTGTTGCCGTCTTTTTGCTGAGTAAATAAATGAAACATCCGTATAAACAAAAGAAGTCATCGGCCGGTCTCAGTGATGCTGCTCTCGGTGTGAATCTTATCGATTGTTAAATTTATCTCGCGGACCAGATGGAATTTTCGCATGGAAATATTCAGTAAAATTTATGTACTCTAGCCGCAATAAATTTTTGCACCAACTGCTTATCTATTTAATTGTCTGGGTCCATCCCGTTTCACACTTTTCCTTCGGTAATTTGGCTTGTGAAGTGGATTTTTCTTCCGCCAAGTTTCTCGTTTCGCCTTTCTCTCTGGCAGAGTCGTGGCTGCTATACAAGCACACAAAAGTTCAACGCATGACTGTGAATCGGAGTTTCGAATTGCATTTTCTCTCCTTTCCAGTGAAAATTCTCATATTTCCGAGAACGTCGCCACAGTTCTCCTCGACTGCTGCAGTCGTTTTTCCGCCGCCTTGTTATAGGAAGACTCGAAAAGTTTGTCCCGCTGTACACTTTAAACATATAAATAAATTAATAATGACGCATTTAATATAAACATTTAACATTGTTTTCTCAAAGTATTTCAGCGCACCATTTTTGTTGTATTTCACTGTAATTGTTGACCCTGCATATTTTCAGAACGAGTCGAAAGTTGCTCAGGAGGTTTTCGAAAGAGCCTTATTTTACGACAGCGAAAATTCAGCTATTCATTACAATGTAAGTTTACATCATTTCCGCGAATATGATTCGTTTGCTATACAACCGCTACATTTAGCTTGAGACCGTACAATTTTAAGAGAAGTTGAGAGCTTTGGGATGGCAAACCCAAAATCATCATACAACAGTTCTGTGATCCAAGATGACCTTGTTTATTCGTTTTCTTGCCAACAAACTTGGAAAGGCAATGGATTTGGCTTCATCAAAGAGTTACTTTGGAATTTTCTTCCCAATTTTCAATCAATTACCATTCACAGGCATTTACTAACTTCAAGCCAGATGCGCTTAAGCGGTAGAATTCTAACCGCAATCCTGCACCTATAAAGGTTAAGGGAGTTGTTCCCGCTATCACAAAACACCTTCACATAGAAATCGTGGAACACGCGGTATGAAATTTGAACTAATTTGCCTCTTGCTGACACAGCTTAACATTTTGAGAAGACAACGAAATGCATGCTCTCAAACAGTTTCAGTAAGTTGCATCTTCCATTCCTTTCCTTCCAGTGCATATTTGGTTGGAAAATTTAAAAAATTGGGAATGCTATTGCAAACACGTGTTAGACAGACCGTGTCTGCTGGTGCCATCATCATTTCCGTTAGTAAACTCACTGACATTTAATGCCAACCAGGGATCTTCATCCCATAGATATGTGTGTATGAGTGTGTGCGTCCATATGTTTTTCGAGATAATCTAATGCCAATAGCCGATAGCTTTTTAAAGAATAATTGCTTCACCTTCCGTAAGTGGAAACAATTCTTGTAAACTTCCACAGAAATTAGACACATTTAAATATCAAACCCACGGCTCTCCACTTTATGGCAACGCATTTCATGAGTGCGCTTTTTCTGCCTGTCATTGTGACCTCTCCAGGACTGGTTCTGCATTAACACCAATTTCTTTCCTTTCAGATTGGTGTAGTCTTTCTAGAGCAAGGAAAGGGGCCTCAGGCGTTGGCTTACTTGGACAAAGCCCTTTCTTTGGATCCTGACCACGAGCAAGCCCTTCTAAATTCAGCCATTCTGCTCCAGGAATTAGGGAAGCCAGAGCTGAGGAACACGGTTGTTGAGAGGCTGCAGAAATTGTTGAGGAAAGATGCTGGCAACGACAGAGTTTATTTTAATCTTGGAATGTTAGCCATGGACAACCAGGTTTTTATTTAATGTTTAAGCCTTATGCTCGAAAGTCTGCTCTGACTTATATTTGGCGGGTGGGTAACTTCTGAAATAGTCATGCGAAAGTTGATTGAAACATAACTGGTGACGGACATGCTCACATTTGCATAAGCCATTAGGCCGCTTGATTAGACATTAACTCATAAGCTCGCGCCAATATTCAGATGTTAAGAAAAAAAAATTTGAAGAAAATGGGAACTTAAATATACTTGGCGATAGATTACGCAGTTTGATGCAAGCAGCAACGAATGAAAATAATTTCATCAATTTTTTCTACCGATGAGAAATAGAATATAGGGCAATTCTGATGATAAATCTAAAGGACCGTTAGGAAGGTCACGTTAGATGTGCAATGCATAATTGGGTAAATATGAAACCTGATGGCTGATGCAAGGTATTTCATTTTTCCCTGTGAAGAAAGCGTGTTTCAAAGCCATATCCTTATGCTATCTTCCTTTTCCAATCAAATAAAAAAGTCTAATTTTCCATCAATAGAATCTCTCTTCTCTTCAATCGAACACTTATTCATTCCACCCCACCATCCGTTCGCATTGACATCTAACATTCAAAGGCCCCATTTCCATCAGCTCTTCTTGTAAGTCCACCGCACAGAATTTACCACTTACACCTTTACTACTCAATGACCACATTTATTCAGAACTAATTACTCCAGAACTAATTCCCTCATTACTTTACCTTTAGGAACATTATCTATTTTTGGAATTATTCCGTCAGAACACACTTTCACCCAGCAAAGTGTTATTCTCACCGTGAGAGATAAATACGGATTATTGTTTTAAATTCTAGTTTATCATGTTTTAATCGTTTTCAATTTTATTTTCCAGTGCTGTCTCAAGATTCTACAGCTCGATCCCGTCTAACACTCAAGCTATCCATAACCTGTGCGTTGTTTTCGTCGAACGAGGGAGCTTCTCAGAGCGGAACAATGTTAAGTCAGGGCTGTCCAAATGGCTCCGCGCGAGCATTGCATTCTCAAGCATTTGAACATTGTCCGGAACTTGATTAATAAGATGCAAAAGCAAGCTCATTCAGGGAGGAAAGGCGATTTCCAGGAATTGATACGGTTTGTGTCTTAAAGGACTTTACGAGTACCTTTGTATTTCACCTCTTTCTTTTTAAAAAGCCAGGAGGGAGATGGAAGATTCTCAAACGCGGCGCATCATGGGAATGTGATCTGGAAATATTTCGAGGTTGAAGGCATAGTTGTCGATTGCATTGTTGCGGCACAGAATTTTAAGTTTGTAGGAGGGGATAATTTTATAACCGACCGACATTCTTGCGCGAAAGCATCAGTTCTCTAACAATTCCCTGTTTATCCAACGATAGTTAAACTCTAGTTAACCTCTGGTTTGCTAACCATTGATTAGTTATTTAACCAATGGTTAAACTCTAGTTAACGAGTTTAACCAAGTTAGTGACAACGATTGAATTTCCTCCTAATCCATTCTGGGAGGCACGGATTCGATCTCTGAACACCCCAGGATACCGCAGTGTGGCAAAAGGATTTCAAATTGGACGCGTATTCCAGATGTCGTTATGTCTTGCCATAATTTATGTAAAACATCTTTTTCCTTTTCCCGCTCTGCACAATTCTTCTCTTTCTCCGCAGGCGTCCAGCCGACTGAAGTCCGGAACAGTTATACCCAAAAGGGAATTATCCCTGATGACCGGTCGAAGTGGCAAAACTGGAGAACAATCAAACTTCGAAAACTAACAAGATATTATCCCGAGGTCCGGAATCTGGTCAACCATAATGTGCCGAAATCCAGTTCGCCACAAGATTTCGGCGGAAGAATCCCGAAAACATGGAATTACCATTGCGAATCGATAAGGATCGACGGAATTCGCTGTGGACTGTGTACCCTAAATTTTTCAGCTTCCCTGAGATCATCGAGGAATTGAATATCCTTGAAACAGTATCCATATGACCTGAAATTTCTGGGTTGCAGTCCCATGAATGCCAGAAATATTTAATATTCGTGGGGATCGCCCTTGAAAATATCTTTTTTGTGTTCCAAATTCTGTCACTTGACAACTCCTGCTGTTTGCTGGCTTTCAATCTTCTCTTGTGGGGCAGGTTCAGGTTCAGGTTCTCTTCTCAGCAGATTTCAGGTTCAGATTAATTTGGCAGGCTGCCTGCTGCAGGTCTTGTCCATTCGAATTGGAACAAACTCCACTCCAAGCTTCCAGAGTTGTTTCAAAACTGCAATACACTTTTCTGGGGTTGTGAAGTGACTTTTGGGAAACCCTGTGTCCGTTTCCTAACGCGTATCTTCTCTATAAATAATTTACCTAATCGACTCGTCTCGTTTCTGTTGTCTCTTCCCATTCGTGTTCTCTCCAAAGTCTTACTCCTTGACTTCAAGTCAATTCCGGATGGAGAATAATATGATGGATTTTCACGGCGTATTTGACTATACATTCCAGCGTTTAGAAGTGATTGATTTACATGGTGATTTAGTTTTCCGAGAAGTGCTCAGCAGGGGCTTTTCTATACGTGCTTATTGACTTTTGGCCTGGTTTGAAATGTGTCAAATTTGATTTGCGTTCATATTTCAGATTAATGCACCCAACAGCGCAAGAGATCTGACGATTCAGAGGGTGTGGCTCGGATTATTCCTGAACCCACGGCGTTGCCGGAGGTCCTATGCAAAAGAGATTGGAGCGGGATTCAGAGGGATGTGGAAGTCACAGAAACAATAATGACTCCCTGACAGAGTTGAATGGGTCCCTCATCTGCAAAATTCATTTGCTTCCATGCTATGCGGGTTGCGTTTGAGAAGAATGCCTATGTTTTGTCTCGATGCAGTGGCGTCGCGACTGGGCCCGCAGGGCCCGCGGCACGGTGGGCCCCCGCGCGGCGCGTCAAAAAACGACACGAACAATAAATACCAAAATGATTTTTGATGACAAATGAAATGGAGTGCAAGAAATGAAGAAAAGGAAAACCAAAGCAATGTTGTGTGAGATAGGGATCATTGACTCCCTCGCTCTGTCTCTGCAAACTTGCGAACTCCTGCATACAGACTTGGCTCGAGATTCACAGCTACCTTCAATGCGCACAAGAAAACAAATCTGAAAGTTTCAACGTTTTTTCACCGAAGTCTTTGTGAAGGTTTCAATATTTTCAGCCATTCCTTCCAAGAATTTCAAGGTGTTGTGACTATCCATGCGTTCTGAAAGTTGTAAACTGAACGTTGTTCTGAACGGAAGAACATTAACAATTTTGTATAATTGGAAAAAATAATTGTAACAATAATTATTGCAATTGGCGATAACCACCAGTTTCCTATTGACGTACTCTAGCGCTTCTTTGTATTTCCTTTAGATTTATAAGCATGTCTGACTTTTTTCAACAATTTTGTATTGCGCTCACCCACCGTATTGCGGCCAGCAGTGAATATTATCGAATACTCGCTTAATGCCAATTCAGCATTTCTCTAACTGAGGCTTCATCTATGCATCACTCTCAGAAAAAGGAGACCCAATACGGAGAACCGCCTGATTGTGTTTTGTGAAAGAAATAGGAAAATACATTTTAAATGCCTGACGGAAATGACGCTGACAGAGATGGGAACTGGAACTTGAGAAAATATGTCAGAAGCTAATGGCAATTCGAGGAATCGAGATTTTGGAGGACATCCCCAAACAACAATTTACAACTGATATCATACCGTGTCGGCTCAGCAGCGCACCTGTGGACTTTGAAGATCCCTGCTTTGCGCATTGGTCCCACATTTCAAGAAAGACGGATAAGCTGTGAATCGCTTCCCTGACTGCCTTTATGTATACTTTACTGTGATTGAAACCGGCCACAAAATCTCGAAAAGGCTCTAAAATGAAATTAATTACGGAAGACGTATGTCACACGCATCTGATTCAGAACCAGCCATAATTTTAACGGCACACTGACAGGAGGAGGGTTGTTGAAGCTCCATGTCTTGTGCGAATATCATGATGTTTTCCGGAACTGCCATATTTCCATTGATTCCGAATGGCGCCCAGTTTGAAAGGAACTACCATTGTGATATCGGCTATGAGTGATAAATGGGCTCAGGAGAGTGATCGTGCAAGTGATTGTTTCGGTTCAAACCCCTTGAAGGCCTTCTCCAGATTACCGCGAAGGCCATTTTTCTCATCGAAATGGGAAACATTGCAGAAAGCAGAGCAGCCGGGAAAATCTTGTTTTTCATTTTGTCATGTGATCCACCCGTCGCTCTTCATGTTCTCGTGAAAGTTTCATGCGGGTGTGTTTGCGCAATGCTTTCCGCCAAATAACCTTCCTCGAACCATGCCCTTCATCGAAAATTCAGCATCAAGTCGATTTCTACAACTGTAAACGGGCGCGGAATACGGCCCGGTATATTTTCCAGCCGAAATGGAAACAAATCGCTGCAGTATTCCTATTGTCCAGTTTCGGGAATGCCTGGCGGAGGGCACGAGTGCAGTATAGGCACAATAGGCCTATACAATAGTCATCAATATTCGTTATCCCGTCGATGTTTTGATACCAAATGGGAATTACATGCGCATCCTTAGGCTAAGTCCTTGCCTGAAAAAGCGCTCGGTTCATGCTGAGGAGGGGTGCTGCGATGGACATAGATACCCATTCGCATAAGCCATTCAGCGATGGCAGCAGACACACTGTTTAAATATTTGAAAAATAGAATAACTTCAACCCTGAGTATTCGCAAACCGTGTACTATGGTCAGCAGAACGTTTCTCTTTTGTCAAAGGCAGAGTCAGGTAAAACTTGGTAATGAGGATAATAAGAGTCCTAATACTGGGCTAAGAGTTCCCGAATGCACACAGCGTAGGTATGTTCGAGTGAAGCACGCAAAAATAGCAACACACAAGTTTGCCCCAGCCGAAACCCTAACTAACGCTCTCCATATTGAATAAGTTGAAATTCTCTGCTGCGGGGAAGGTTTTTTTTTCAAATTTAAAGAATCAGGTGGATATCTTTTTAAAATAGATTTGGGATGTTTCTCACCAACTAGAAACCTGTACATTCTAATGTAAACGATCGGACAATTCATTGACGTTCAATCCTTTCTAT
>JASGXE010021617.1:0-20403 GCA_030068105.1 Sinentomon sp. SZTP_YWyxl
TTTTTCTTTTATCCTTTTCATTTTCCCCTTTCCCAAGCCAGGCCATGTCCTATATCCTTTCCCTGTTATCCACACTAACTCTTTCTCACTAAGCGTAACTCCACCTCCTTCAGAGCTTCCTGACGCGTGTCCTGTCACGGTCGCCATGTGTAAAGTGACAGAACACTTACCTCTCTTGCAGGCAAATATCTTACTCTTCCTTCTTCTAAAAACACTTCCCTTCAATCACTATCACTGGATTTCTTCAATTTTAGATCACCACACAACCAACCACCTTACTTTACCTATCTCCACATCAGCATTTAATTTGCAGCTGTTCAACCTAATTTTATTAACAAGGGTAAAAATAAAAAAAAAACACAATATTAGATATTCACATTCATCATTTCAAAATACTGTGACACTTCAAAACACTGAACAATATGCACAGAGATAATATCAGTCTGTGGATAATCACCTCACATGGGTGGCTTGTCCAATAAATGATCAGATGATTTCCCAACTTGTTTATGGTTTCATCTTTTCCCCCCTTCTCTCTCTCTCTTGTCACTTCACTTCCTTTGCTCCAAATCGTCTCCGGATTTGTGTACCACCAGCAATTCTTGATCGTTGCAATTTGCCTTTCGTACAGTTCAGGAAAAGTTCATTTCTTTTGCACCAGATTTATCTAAATGTGATCTGCACCTCCTTGAGGTCTTTCCCAAACTCTGGTGCTTCAGTACAGATGATCAAATTGAAACTTCAAATGAACTTCTTGAGCTGTCCGACTGATAACTGCTGATTAGACTATCTCATCAATCTGCCTTCAAAAACAGATCCTTCTCAGAAATGAAATGGGTTAAAGCTCTCTTCCCTTCAAACAATGCTTCCCAAGACTGGGGAAGTAACAGAACTGTTCAAACAGTTGGACCATCATAAGGGACTCCAAATATATGTCTTCTCTCAAGACATATCCCTGACAAATGAACCCACCCTCCCACCTAGAGGAATAGAAAGAAGAAACAAATTAGCACATCCCCACAATCTCCCGTTACAATATTTTCTTCGTGCTGAAATGGTATGTTTTTGTTACGGTTTTTTTTTCTTTCTCGCCTTGTTGCCGTACCATTTTTGCACCTCCATCAATCATTCTCCCTTTTGCACCCACACCCAAAAACCAACTCCGTTTGTCAAATCTGGGATGCGATGCGGAATATCGGCCCGACTTCTCCCACTTGGGGGACTGTTCTTTTTATTTTAACGGCGTGGTTACTCCGATTCATCGGATTTGCGGTTGCGCCGGCCGCCGGCAAAAAAAAATCCAACCTAACCTAACCTGTGGCTCCCCGTGTAATTCGCTTGTGCCGCGAACCGCCCGCAAATCTCCCATTGGTCCGCGTCCGCATTTTAGTTCCGTCCCCCATTTTTATGCTAAAGAGATGAAAGGCTCATTTTGTTTTTGAGGTGCCGGCCAGTAAAAACAAATGGCCTAAATTGGACAAAACAAAACAAAAGTCAAATGAGAATGAAAATGTGGTCATAATACCTCATCAGTTGTCATCGTTGCATATTCCTATAAATAACATTAGGTGATGATCAATCCATTGAAATTTGTTTCTCAAATTGAATTGTCATAGGCATCAAACAAAAGTGCAAACCAGTGCAAGCCAATTAGGTGTCGTGTAAAAAGTCCTTTGAGTTTTGTTTGTGAAGAAAAGAAAGGTGGAGAAGCCAATTAGAAAACTGAAAAGTGCATGACTGGGGCCACCGCTGCCCCCTCGCATTCGGAGGACAAAGTCCAGTGTCAGAAATGAAAACAAGTTAAACATATTGGTACCTACAGTGAGTACCGAGGCAATTCGGTCACGTCACCACTGTAGACACTGACAGAGGTAGCTTCTGGATAAGTTTTGTTGTTGACTTAACAAGGTTTGTTTTCAGTTGTCATTTAGGTATCTCGTCAGACTTTCATTTCCTTACCCATTGATTTGATTCTTCTAGACCTAGGTATATCTACTTTTATTTTAGCTGCATTGCGGGAGCTGCAGAATCTTTGTTGTTCATGTAGGTAGGTGCTAAAATCTGTAGATCAGTACTCGGCAGACAGGTGTGGATTTGAGATTTGCTCATTCTCTGCAGTCAGGCCGACGTGGGCTTCAGAAATGGATGGTGTTCAAGTTCTGATGCAGCCTTCAAAAGGAGATGAGCTAAAAAAGCGGAGATTCCACTTGAGAATACTCTACTCACTTGGCGTTGGAATGCTCATACTCTGGGCTGTGATCACAACCTGTCAGGTTTGTTATCAAGCTATTTTTTAATGATTTTGTGTCAATGGTTGCTATCTTTTTTTCTGTGAGATTTCTTTCATGCTGCCACCATTCTGATGGATGAAGTAGAAAACGGCTGGAAGCTTTGTGGAGGACGTTTGAAACCAAGGATGCTGGTCATGCTGGAATTTCAGTGATCCAAGGTTGGAAGGGATGGATTTTTGCAGCCCCTGTTTCTGTTTCTGTTTTTTATTCGTTCACCCATTTTGAATAACAGCAAACAACAGAAGAATACGAAAATAAATTAGCAAAACAAACTCACAGCCCAGATGTATCATACAGCACCAGCCAATCCCATCGAGAAGAGATCAACGGTAGTCCAGTGAAATTGTATCAGCGATCACCCCTGGGGTGATCGCTGTGACCGTACATATTAAGTTATTGTTTATGTCAACGTGAGTCATTTTTCATAGGCAAGATTACCTACCTTCATTGTGTAAAGTCGGAATTGTAAAGTATGTCAGAATTCCCAGGTGTCCAAACGTGAAGGGTAGCCCAAATGAATTTTGACCACAGGAAAAATTCAAATTTGCTTTTTTTTATCATATTTTGTTGTCTGAAATGTTTCCAGTTCTAACCCTGGATGTTAAAACTTCAATCGTAGATTGTGGTCCCGAATGAAGAGGTAACATTCGTAGTTGGAGCGCGAAAAAATTTGGAATACCTAGCAAAACATCATAAAAACAGAAAATACCTCCCTTTACATACATTTTTCCCAATATCTCCTCTTCGGCGACGATTTTATGATCCTGATACCTTCAGTTCTGGCGTGTTACGGCTTCATCTCCACAGCTAATGTTTTGACCGAGAAATACCTACCGACCTGAACACTTTTTACCTATCGCGTCAGGTGCGATAGGTACCAACCTTCCATGCAGGTTGGTGCTGTGACACGCCAGAAGGTGCCAGGATCATAAAATCGTCGCCGAAGAAGAGATTCGGAACAAACACCCGACACAAAGCCGCAACACCCAATGTGATCAGGTACCTACATTTTTGCTGTGGCCAAACACATTTGGGCTACCTTGTTCATGCTGATGTAGGTCCAATAATGTTTACATCCGTGGTTAGAAACAGTTTAAGTTAACCGGTCAAGCCCGAGCGCCGTGCATTTACGTCCGCAAAAAAAACAAACTGCGTATGAGCGACGTAGATAAACGTCAAGACCGGCATGATGTGATTGTACGGACGACGTAAATAAACGTCGGCATGGGTACTCCATTTTCAAGGGATTTGAATATAATTACGTAATATCAGCACCACTCAAAAATATTCACAGCCAGAAAGAGGAAAAAACAGCGATTTAGCAGACGTTTATTCCGCCAAAATCGGTCCAACCGTTTTCAATCAGCGCACTTTTCAAATTTCCCGCTTCTCTCACGTTCCTGTTGAAGGCGCCTTTTTTCGTGATCGCGCGACATCTGCCGCCCGCCGAAATTTGAATTTTCGGGCAGTTGAAAGATGCGCGATTCAGCCGACGCTTGTTTCACGTGAATTGTTGCATTCGTTCAGAAATGGTGTCTCATTGAAATTTCCTGTTTTTTCCAGTTTTTGATCAATTTTGATGCGGTTTGAAGCGTTTTGTTGGTATCTTGGCCGTTTTTTTGTGCGGTGTTTTTTTTTGTTGAAAACGTTAAATTATGGGCGATTTTAATGACACAGAGCAGAAATCTGGCTTGAGTGGGCGGGAAATGCATGCATTTCCGATTTTTCCGTTTTTCGAAAATCCTTGCAGATAGGTACCTATTATTTATTCCGTCAGGGGCGACATTCCGTGTTTCCGAAACGCGCTGAAAAACATTTTAAAACCAGAATTCGCAATTTCGGGCTTGACCGGTTAAGTTAGTGTAAGAAGCCATGATAAAAGCATCAAATTTTCATTTTTGCTCTTGCCAAAGACTTTTGGGCTTGACCTGTAGGTATGCACGCGAAAGAAACACCTTGTTTTGTTTTTATTTTGTAGATTATTCTTTACGTGATTCCGTCACATCAGTTTGCAATCAGTTCAGTGGGTGTTGGTATATGGGCCAGTATACCATTAGCAGTTGTTGGCGGTCTGTCACTTTTAAACAAGAACCAGGTCAATCGATGCAGGTTGGTCTTCCATCTTTTGCAATTTTGGCTAGGTACCTACCCACCTTAACGAGTAGGATAGGTAGGCTTCACTCATGTAAATGCTGCTATTTCCAGTGCAGTGCACATTGCCCTGTTTAGGTTTTTGGGAAAAGCGTTAAAAAAACAAGATACAACAGAATGATTTTACACTAGGTACTGAAAATTGTGTTCTTTTCCATAAGGTACCTACACTCTGAAAACTGTTGTCAACTTGAACTTTGAGTCTGTGAATTAAAATTGGCTTCACTTCGATCAGTCGGTAAATACAAACAAGGTGAAGAATATGAATATGACTGACCTCTTCATCAGGTCACTGTTTCTTGGAGCCTCAGTCTCCGAGCAGCAGTGAACACAGATCTGTTTCGAACTCGTGCTTGATAAAGCCCCACGTCATTGGTGGTGAAACATCACCATTTTCAATGTTTACAAATGGCCAGCGGCATTTTTTTTTCATTGTTGTTTGCCCAAATTGTGTGCTCATATTGTTAGAAATGATGCATGAGCACGATTATTCTTTGTTGCCTACCTAGGTATGTTCTTCAGTCCTTGTTTTTTCAATCTTTCATTTCAGCCTAATTGCCTTGCTGATCATGAGTATCATATCGTCTTTGTTGTCTACTGTTCTAGTCATCTTCTCAATTGTGTCCATTCTCCTTGCAAGGTTCGAGTCAGGTAAGATTTCTGATATTACATTACCTACCTACCTTCCTACCTATCCTATATATCCTGGAAATGCATAGGTAGTCTTTTCAGTTGTGCCCACAATGTCGAATCAACCAGGTCTCTGTATAGAAGGTGACATTAAATTTCTACCCTGTGTCCTTCAACAATTAGCACATGGTTTGGGTTTTCAAGTTTTCCTGTTCCTGTTGCTTTTTTGCTGAAACCGTTCCCTCATGTGGCCCTGCTGATTTGATAGCTTGTTGCATAACTCTCTGGATAAGGCCTGTCCATGTCACCATGTGTCATATTGTCTGGGCTGATGCTTTAAAGTAGAATAATTTCAATATGATTCTTTCATTTTCAAGTGCTGCCTTCAGGTAGGCCTACCTGTTGCAGACCAATCCATCGCCAGCAACTGCAGAATCGTTCCACACCATTGTACCTACCATTTTATCGACTGCATTTCAGCGGAATCAGGTTGAAAGACATGACACCATAGAAGATGTCCAACCTTGGCAATGTGTGTCACGGGGCTTATGGGTCAAGGCAATGCGCTCCACTCATTATCAGTTTTTTTTCACTCTGGCCCGTTGTGTGGCCTGTGGTAGAGGCCCTTTTCTCCGTGGTTGGCAGTTACTTGACTGACGGATTCAAAGATAGCCCCACCCCAAAATGCATGCATCATCTGATTATTTTTTTTTTAATTTAATTAATTTTTTCTGCTAAACCAGGTTCTTCAGTTGATGGTGATGCCGCGTACTATATTGGCTTGATCATTTTAGTTCTGATGGGTTTCTCTTCATTGCTGTCCTTTTTGATGTCGCTGTTTGTCTCCATCATCTGTTGCCAACTTGGCTTGTGCTGCTCCGAATTTCCCATGGTACGTTCGTATGTATTGCTAGTCTGTTGATCGTGCTCCTTCGGCAAGCGTCCACATGGTTGTGGGGTCATGTTTTCAGAACCATCCCCCAGACACTGCTTCTCAGCAACTATGTTAGCTATTTTATTTTAAATGCCACATGGATTTTTCTGCACATGGATTGGCCAGCAGAATTATTTATTATCTTGTTTTTTTTTTTGTGTTGGGTTAGGCCCAGTGGAAAAATCCATCTCCATTGGAGCAAATTGTGATATGCATCCTCATTGGAGCGAATTGTGAGCCCCCTGTTGCTAAAGAATTGGTGATCTGAATGCAGAGTCATTGGATGAGCAACAATAGCCCCCTGCCCCCTGGCAGGACTGTTTTAATCTGGCATTGTGAGTTTGGATAGGCCTAAATTGGCATTTTTAATTCTGTGAGAAAGTTCCTACCTGCCCATCATATCAATGCTGGTGCAAAATATTGTTGATCCTCTCAAAAGGGGCATCCACCACTGCTCGAAATTTAATGAAAAATTGTTTTTCAATTCTCAATTTTCTCTAGAATCCAGTGGTCTTGCTTACAGCAACGTTGAATGTCCTGTTGCTGTAGTAAGCATTAAGCAAGACTACTGGATTTGAGAGAAAAGGTCCGAGTGATTTTTCATCTTGAGGAAACACTCGGGTAAAAAGGAAAAATTGATTTTAATCCCTTACCCCACAGTCTGGGATGATGCATCTTCAAAAATTGAATTAGCACCATTCCATGTGAAACCAACACGGAAAACTAATGACATTCAAACTAAGCAAGGCCGAACCAAGGACCATAGTCCTTAACAGGTATGTTATGTGCCTGATAAAGTTGCTCCTCAGCAAAAACAGAAACATAGGCATTCTTTTGGCATTTTTTGGAATTCAACATTTTTAAATAATTATCTCCGAAACTTGGTAGGTACACCAGAAGAAACCAAACCCACATGTCCTGTCCTGTGTCCATCTGAAGGACAATCTTGATGTCCTCATATGTTACCCAATTGCCCACCCGAACATCAAGACATGTTCCTCCAAGATGCATGCTTTCTTTGTAGGTATATCCCGGAATTGTTGATTTTGATCATCATTTGTATCATTGCTCATAATTTATGTAGCCTGTTAATTTGTTATTTTTTTTTTCATGTCAGGATCGTGCCTTTGTTTACTTATCGGATTCATCAATGCAACAAGGTTCTCTGGTGGGTCCTGCTCAGCACCTGCAGCCCCCAACAGCCCCCGGAATCCACACCGCATCTTCCAGATCTGATGTAAGTGGCCGGTCGGGCTCATTCGCTGAGGATGGTCGCTGCTTTACCTCTGCTGGTGATGTTATGGTCAGTGGCCAACCGAACGTGGGTGGTCTGGGTCTGCCACCATCATACGAACAGTGCCAGCAAGAACAGCAGTCCACTGCAACTCCGACTGGACACTTTTGATGAACACTCATGACCCTTTAGAGATTGGAACGGTGACTTCACTCCGACTCTTTTGAGATTGAAAGGCACCTGTCTCTGTGACGACATCTTGTCCATGTCTCTGTTGGCACGGTTCATGCTATGGTTGTCCTGGACGTGTAAAAAAGGTTATGTCAGAAAGGCATGCAGAGTGTCACTGTGAGATGCCACGTTTTGCCGGAACTCATTTTTATTGAGCTTGGCATTGACACACATCTTGCAGTGGTCTGTTTCCTTTCATCGCCTTGTTTTCTGCCTGTTTTCAACATTTTCCTCTTCGCTGCGGTTTTTTTTCTCTTCGGCCTTTTTATTATCAAAATAATAACAAATTCTTTTTTTGTTGGTTGAGGAGAGCCTAACGAGGAGGTGCCTTCTTCACAAACACCGACCGGACAGACTTGTTTGTGCGATTTTCCAATTACCTATTGTATTTGGCTGATCAACTTGTTTTTGCTTTTTCTTATTTTGAGTCTGTCCACATCTGTCTCAAACTGATGACCAACCTAGCACTTGACCTCTACCTACCTAGTTTTTTGACTTTTTTTCCTGTCATTTGTTGATTTTCTTCATTTTCTGCGCAAAAGCATTCAAGGAGGATGCTGCATGCTTGTGAAATCTTTGCATTTATTTTTGCTGTTTTTTCGAAAGCTGTAGGTACTTCCCATTCCCATGTCAATTTTACAATGATTTATTGTATTCTTTTGATCGATGTTTTTTTTTCACTTGACATTCTTTCAACCAAAATGCTGCACTTTTTGTAGGAAAGAGCATCTCCTGTGCTTTCAATACCGTTCACTTCCTTTTCTATTGCTCCAGAGGGGTGATTTGTGACAGTCATACCTCATTTACACCGGAAAAAGAATGACTTCTTTCACGAAGTCACTTCTGATTCTCTTAAATGAGTTTGAGAAAACACCACAAAAGCAATTTTTTCGATTTCCCACCATTTACAAAAACCAAAATTGTCGGCCAAAAATGAAAATTGCTGGAGATTTTGCTGATGTAATGGTAGAATCTTGATAAAGAAGGATCAAGAGATCACCATAAGCGCGATGCAAACTTAGAGAACTTGATAGAAGAAAACTCAGTTGGCTTCGTCAACGGAGAGCGGGATGCCTGTGATATTTCATCTCCACTGCCTTCAAATGGAGAAGAAATCGTGGAGCGAGTTTTATTCAAAAAGAAATATGTATTTTGCCATCAACAAGTTTTAAAAAGTTTGTCTGAGATAAATTGTATTCGTCGTGTTTTTCACGAACTGCCTGTGTTTTAAAAGAAGTGCCTTCGTGAAAGAAGTCACTTTTCCGCAAATGCAATTTTTGACCCCAGGTCAGGGGCTTGATTTGGTTAGCCATTAGAACTTCAACAAAATAGACCAGGTACATTCCTGATTAGAATGGTGCCCCTGTTTTTTCATATTCCCTCAGTAGGCAGGTATCTCAAAGAATTCTAAACTGTTTTGTTTCAGTGTTCCTCTTGTTTCTTTGCCTTGCTTGACCTCTCTTTTTCAGCCTTTGAAACTACCTGCGTCATGGATATGTAACTCGCTCAATTGAACAGTTTTGCTGCTTTGGACTATTTTCTAACCTTTGAACCCTTCTATTCACAGCATCTTCGACCACTTTCTTCTTAAATATTCAAATGCTGTCTCTGAAATCATGTTGCTGCCTGGAGTTTCTTTCAGTCTCGAAATTCTACCTTTTATTTTTTGAAAACAAATAATTTAAAAGCAGTGGTCGGCATGTCTGATGAGTAAAAACAGTAGGCGAAAAGACCACGTCAAAAGTTAAAAACACAAACTAATGTGTTTGTGTTTTTAACTTTTGACGTGGTCGTTTCGCCTTCTGTTTTTACTCAATACAAATGTTGGGGATTTTACGACAGCACATCCTTGTTTCAGGTCTTTTATGTGCGTTTGTTTTTTTCATGCCATTTTTTTTTTATTTGTTGTACAAGTGTCAAGTGTCCTGTGTAGAAAAGCATTTGTAAATTTAAAACCTATGACATTTATCCAGATGATCAAACAGACCATTTATTACATTTTTATTGTTATGTTTTCATTGTAGATTTTTTCAGATTTTTATCGATTTCCACCTCCCTCCCTTCATATTACTAATGTTTGACCAGTTTTGTACCTCAAAGAATGATGGAGATGGGATGGGATTGAACTTGAATGCAAATCTTCATTCCATGCCTCCTGCGGCTGTTTGGAAAGTGGCGGATTTGTTTTTGTTTTTCAAGTGGAAATTGAAACGGTGGAAAAGGAGTCAGTATGCCAAAATGTTGAACATAAGTGCCTATTTTGGTCATTTTACACGTATTTATGTATTAAGGATTACATAAAGGTATTAATACACAAACATGTTATAATACACAAACCCCTTATAATACACAAACATAAGGGGTTTGCCTTATTGATTGGCAAACTACAGCTCCCAATGGGAAAATGGGAAAATCTGAAATTTTTCCAAAAGGGTGAGTGCCAGTATGTGTTCGCTTTTTTGCAAAATGCCCCCAAAAATCCTGTTTGTCGGTTTGGAATATTGGTAGCGAAATTAAATGATGTGATAATCTGGAAAGATGTGCATGTCTTGTGCACTTATGCTGCACTGAAATACACTTACAAAATTGAAATCGGATCTCATCTGTCTCACTGTCGACAGTCAGTCAGTCAACAACCAAGTGAGGTCGGGAGTTGAACAGACTTTAGCTTCCAATGGTTTGGTGCCATCTGTGGGCTGATCTGGCTATGAGAGATTTTTCAGCTAGGTCAGGAGGTGATGCAGTCTTCCCAGACCATAAATACATCTTCTGAAAGCTTGAAGCTGATAAAAAGAATGGAAATTTTCTAAACGCAACTGTTTAGTCTTCAGTAAATGCACATTGAGTTGAAATGACAAGGCAAATTTGGCTATTTGACTCATGCCTTCCAAACTTTTACACACCTTCCGAACTTCCTCAACCCAGGCCACCTTTCCTTGTCTGTTTCAGTTGACTTCCTGTCCAATCCCATCTTCAACCATTTTTTTTTGCATTGTTAAGCTCTGCAAAGTATTTTTATTTTTGGCCAGAATCTCTTCATTCTTTCTTTGGATCTGTAACTTTGAGCATGTGAAAATACCTATTGCCCATGTTTTATCCAGAGCTGAAACTGTTGAATAAATGGTTCGGAAACTTGCAGAAAACATAATGAGGTAGTTACTTGCTTGCTGGTGCTCTGCCAAAATTTGAGCAGGAAATGAAATTAAAATTGTTACAAACACGCATTTCGTCATCTCAGCACGATTATATCTTCACCAGGACTGACTTTCTCACGGATTTGGCTGGAGCAGACGACGATTTGTTGGGCGAACTTGACGTTCTTTTTCCTGGCAGAGGTTGGCAATCCGGTGAATTATCAAGACTGTACTCCTCCTGTGTCATTTACAACTGGCTCAGAGATGGCAGAGGAAATATGGGTGGGCGTTTCTTGAAGAACTGGTGCCAGACATGGTTAAAGCCGGTGCGTTGAGTTAGTTACGAGGGGAAAAGAAGTTGTCTCGAAAATTTGCCTGAATTCCAGCCTCTGCTGTCACAAATGACATCAAAATTCGCCCATTGCATCGCCATCTGCTCCGGTCATGTTCTCTGTGCAGTGGGGAGAAAATTCCTTGTGCCATCAGTTGCTGCTGGTTTTTCGATCTTTCAGAGAAAACTGGGAGAATCATGGTGATTTTAGGTTCGAGAAATCGGATTTTGTTGCACAGAAATATGCATCAAATCAGTGATGGAACGCCAATTTTGATGGGTTCAAGATTTCCCCAAAACCCGAAAGAAACGATATCACGTGTGGTCCAATTAATTTTCTCGCCGCTGTACATTAGTCCTCCTGGCAAAGATGTCATTGTGCTAGGATGTGGAAATCGATGCAGGTGTGTTTGTTAAAAGAATTTGTTTCCGGTTCCAATTGTGGCTGTGGAGTTACTTTAGCACCAGCAAGTATTAAACAGGATGTAGTTGTGAGAGACAGATGGTCATTCGTTGACAAAGAAAAAGGTGTTGTTTCTTTTTTGTGTTTTGTTTGCAGATACCCTGTTCACATCTATGAATAAATTGTGTGTTTGCATGGAATAGAATTTCTTTTGGTCTTTTTTCTTTCCAATTGTTTTGCTTATTCTTTCCATTTTCTTTGTGTTTGGTTTTTTATGGCTCCGTGCACAGTTGGAAGGTGGCCCTGTGGAAGAGTTGATGACAACCATTTTTTTTTTCGGCATTGGGCATGTTGCAAGCGGTTCTTCATAAGTTGCCCATCTTTGTGGCCAGTTACGAGTCGTGCGTCCCATAAGCTGTCTCACATGGACAGAATTGGAAAAATGAGAACAGGGGCAGACGTTCACTTTGAGAAGGGAGGTGTACCACTTGTGATAAATTGGTCGGAATTCAAGTGGGATCAGCCAAGTGATTGCGAGAGTGATGAGGCATGGCGAGTGTCAGTGGCTGAAAGAATCAATTCATTATTGAGAAGAGAGGCAGATGTGTAGGTTCTTTGACATCCTGTCATGTTCCAATCAAAGTTGGCGACTACACACCGCAAAGCAAAAAGTTGAGCCAGATCGATCATGCTGTTCCAGGCTATGGCTGCAAATAAGGTTGACAGAGTTTGCTCATTGATCATCAGAACACTGTTCAAGCTCTGCGCTGTCATCATTCTGTCATTTTTCTGTTGTATGACACTCAAGCTGAGCTTGTACTCGATTGCAAATTCAGCTGCTTGATGCATGCATCTCTTGCAACAGTAGAAAGGATGATCTGATCATAGAAATTGTTTTTCTGAACACCATTTTATCCACTATATTGGGCATTGATTTTGAAGCCACTAGGAGTGACTATGAACGATAAATTGGGCATCGATTTGGAAGCTGGTGATCAATTGGGAATGAGGATGTCATCTCATTTTTCATACGCACCTCTCTCAGATTGTATTTTATGTAGTTGCCATGCACTTTTCTTTTTCTTTTTTTGGCAATATTTTCACCATCGTGGTTGCTTTCAGTTTCAGTCCAGTTGACAATCATTTTCAAAGTATTTTTACCAATCCAAATACAATCATCTTTATGATCTGCTTTTGTGTTCTTTTGGTTTTGTGTTTTTGTGTCTCCCCGTTCTGTGTGTACTATTTTCTAGTTTTAATCAACAACAATGCCAATGTTCCACTTTGCCTATTCTTTTTTTGTCTGAATGAGAGCTGATAATATTCCTGACAATATTTTTATACTTATAATAAAAGAATACTGTTGAGTCAAATCCCACTTGCCTATTTCTCTCAATTTTATTATTTCATTCTGAAAACAAGTCTAGGGTAAGTATTTTGCCAAAAACCTCTTCCTTCAAATTTCATCATTTTTTCTCCTAAAAAGTTCATCCAAGTCTGCTGAACACCAGTGGTGAAATAGTAAAACGTCGCCAAACCATACGCCCAATGGGTATAAATTTAGCGAGCCCATATGCCCAATTTAAAAGCATTGGGTTATTTTCTTTTCAGGCCATACTGTGCCTGCTGAAGTTTTTCCTGGACCATTCGCCGTATGGCCTCCATCGCACCACTGCTTACCGGTGGCATACATGATTTTTTGAAAGGGGGGAAGAACATGGACCAAAGCCGCTTTTGGAACAGTTGATCAGTTTGGTCAGGTATGCAGCCAGGTGCATTAAATGTTACGGAAATACTAAACTGTTCACAAGTGCGACAAAATCTGGAAACAAGGTGACAATGACATGCTGATGCTGCATTTTAAACAAGATCTGAAAAATAAGACCAGACGTTGGCCTGGAAACAAGAAGAGAAACTCTAAATTGAAACCTGTTAAAAATCAAACAAAGGATAAAACCTGGAATGGCAATGGATTAGTTACCGAAACCTAGAAAAGTCAAATGACGAATCAGCACAGGGACCCGAGAAACCGGGCTCCGAAAGCCACCAAGTTTCAGTCAGGATGGTTCTTGCTTTGGTAGAAAAGAGCAATGACCGAGGCAGCCTATTTTACCTGTTTGTGGCATTCAACTTCCTGATATCATTTCCTTACTGTCCTTTTAAATGTCTGAAAAAAAACTGGTGAAGTTATTGGGCTGCTGAAATGCTCTGCCGGCTGAATGATCGACACGTGAATAAATGTTCTGGGCTGGGCAGGGGGTTGAGGAATTGAATTTGCTGTTTAGTATGGATCAAAGGCGTCCAGGATTACTGGAAATTCGTTCAGTTTGCTGTTTTTGTTGTGTATCAACGGGTTTCTGCAAGTTGTCATACATCCTCCGGAGGTGAGCAGAGAGCCTGAAGTCAGGCACTTTGTATGTGCTCGTAGCAAGTCAAAGATTTGTGCTCCAATGTCACTGGACGGACACTACACTCTACCCACCTTGGTTTAAAAATTAAAGAAAACGGCCTACAGTCCGACCTAGAATCAATTGGAAGAGGAGAAACCTTCTCAGGCTCACTTGATGGCTGATTGTTTTTGGGTTGGATTTCTAAAAGAAGAGTGCACAAAATGGGTGGTTGTTGTTCAGCACCACTTGGAATGGCTGCAAAAACAATTTTATTAAAAGTAAAACCCATTTTGCTCTTCTGATCCCTGTCTCTCTTTTTGATCCGGTGATCGCAGTGTTCTGAGGATCAAAATCTCCCATACGTCATCAGCATTCTTTTGATGAATTATAATTCTCGCCTTCTCGGGAAGAATTATTACTCTCTGCAAGGTTGGCCTGGCATGTCGAGGGGCAGCACGAGAAAACAAGATGCAAAATAACATGAAGTGGACAAGTCACATGTGAAAGTCTTCCAAAAATGTTGTAATCGTTTTGTTGCAGACAGGCTTGTTTTTAATATTTCCCAGAAGTGTTGGAATCAAAATATCGAAGCCAGCTACATCATCAGAGAAGATGCTCTGTAGGATGGCCTTGCAACGTTGGTAAAATTACAAAAGTGGCATGGTTGATCAAATTTTCCAGAAATCACACCTTCGTTTCTGTCTGTCCCCCTCACACTTCATCAGTTGCCTCATGAGAGGGATCCCCATGGTGGTGCCGGTGCCAAGACGAGTCTGCAATTCCTGGGATCGGATCAACCAAAAAAAGAACACATAAATGTCGGTAAAATTCAACAACAAACGCAGGGAGGAAATCGTTGATCGCGACCACTGTAAGAGAGTGATCTCAAGTTAAAACAACCCTCCCAAGTTCTCACCATTCTGTAGTGCTCTGAGGATTCTACATAATAGTTTCTCCATCTTGAGATGGTGCTGGAGACAGGATAGTAAATAAAAATGCCACAAAATCAAAGTCACAACCTGCGACAACTATGGAGGGTATGAAACATGTACAGGGTGGCCCAAAAAAAGTATACCGAAATGCTTACATTATTTTGTTCCTCCTCATTACAGCTGGGAATGTTTTTCCTCCAAAATGGCCTCAGATATAGCGAGTATAAGAGAAAGAAACACCAGATGGAGCAACCAACCCCATAATTCTGGTTGAAAATTGCTTCAATTGGCCTGATTGCAAAAGCTGATCGAGTTGTTTCATTTCTCCTCTATGGTCTGGTTTTCATGGGACTGCATTTTTTCGGTTTGTCTGCTTTTGTGCTGGCCTGATTGACATGTTTTACGTTTCATGGATATGTGCAGACACACACACACAGCATGAATTTGTCTCTCATTGCCGAAATGGGTCTGTTAGTTGGTGGCAGGGACGTCGTTTCAAGTTTTCATTTGGGGAGAGGATGTTATCAGTTGCCGCCCCCTGAATGCGCCTGCCCTGAGGCCGCAGCCCACTCTGTAGCTATTAATGGGCGCAGACGCTCTAGGCTCAAGTGGAGAAATGACCGTTGGACCACTTGGCATGGGATCTTGGGGTCAGCAGACCCCCGGAAGCGGAAGACATTTTTTAAAATTTAACGGATCTTTTTGGGTGCAATAATGTTGTATCAGAGGCTGATTTCACAGAATCGGGAGCTAAAATAACAGGCCATAGAGCTGGTCAGGCGAATACCAGGGGAAATAAATTTTGACAAGAAGGGGTCGTTGACTTTCTTACCCACCATAAATGATGTCCCTTTTTGATGCAGGCCTTGAAAAACAAACTTTGGAGAAACAACATGCCTAAATCATGAAAGTTCATTATTCCTTCCCGTCCATTATTCCTTCCTGCTTTAAAAAGATGGTTTGATGTAGAAGAATTATTGGTCTGCAACATAGCTTTCTTGTCAAACACAATACTGTTGCAAAAGATAAGAAAATAATAAAAAATCCACCTGTGAATGGCAAAAACATTTTCGGTATACTTTTTTTTGGGCCACCCTGTATGTTGCACTTGAGATGCACCAATCGATTCGTGGTGTTTCGTATCATCATATCACAACTCCCCTTGCAAAGAGAATGCCTTTTGTCAACGAGGGCAAATATCATGTAGCGCAACATCAGAGTAAATTTTGGAGACATCAAAAACGTCACATAAGAATTTCAAATTATGTTAAAAAAGAAAACATGCAAGCACTGCGGGAACCACACTTTGAAATTTTCTGTTTTTGATTCGGTTTGCTTTCTTTTTTTCTTGAAGCATGTTTTTGACACAATAAAATAGCATAACTTTGCTAGAGTGTAATGTTATGCAACCAAACAGTTGTCAGGAGAATTGTAAAAACAAAAACACGTTTCTGCAAACAAAGATTGAACAATCTCAGGAAGACAGGAATTGTAAAGAATACTGGTCGGAATATGTTGACAGTGTGGGTGGGAAGATTGAACGCATCACTCACGATGACATCCACAACAGCTCTGGTTTCGTTGATTTCTATAAGAAGCATCTGATTGGAAACAAACCGTGTCTCTTTGACGAACACTTCACACGCAATTGGCTGGCAAGACAGGAATGGGTTGATCCAAGTAACGGGAAACCAGATTTCAACTTCCTCAGGAAGCACTTTGGTACGTCTGTTTAGACTTTTTTTCAATGTGTCTCCATGTTTGAATAAAGGGTGGCACACACCTGCAGTTCCTAGTGTGGCGGCCGCGTGGTTTGTCCATCTGTACAATTGGAAATTTCCACAATGGGCAAAAAATGGTCATTTAATACCCCATGAACACAATTGCTCATCAAAGATCTACACGCTAAGGTACCTGCGGCTTCACATTCAAAAATGTTGCTAAAACATGATTTAAGAAAAGGCAAGAAATTTGAGCGTCGTTTATGGGAACAAAATTGAAATAATCCGCAGGTCAGAATTTTAAAAATTTATCCTCGATGCGGGAGAAAGTTGCCTTGTATGATTCTTTGTGGTCCTTGATTTGTACTGGTGCAACCAAAATAAGCAGCTGATTTCCAAAACGAAGATTAATCGACGGATCACCGCATTCCGCGGATCGACGAGTAGTGAGCTGATTGACCAAAAATATTTGGATTCACATCGCTAATGCGAATGACAAGGTCAACCACATCACCACTTGTCGCTCTGCAGATCGAGGCAATCCACCGCTCAATCTTCGTTTTGGAAATTGGCTGAAGAAAGGCTTTTCCAAAGCCAATTTGCAATTTTCGAATTCTGGAAAAAGTCAATTCCGTGCAAAATTATAAAACAAGAGCCTGAAGGAAACAAAAAACGTTGATATCTGACAAACGTGTTGAAGTGAAAAATTTCAGTTTTTGCACCATTTTTCTCGACATCTCATCATTTTGCACAAATTTTTATTTGACGCTTTTCTCCTGTTGTATCACGGAACGGTGAAACGTTTACAAACTGGTCCATTTTACCATGTGAAATGTCTACCATTCTAATCCAAAATAAAGCTGAGAGGAAAATACCAAGAAAATGTTAGCGATGTTAATTACACAAAACTAATACTCCTCAATAAGATTGAGTCTGATGTCTTGATGATTGTCATTGACTTCTCTTTTGAGTGCCTTTTTGCACAATGTTCCTTTGGCTTTGTCCAATATGTTTTGCAAACGAATAATCATAATTTGCCATCACATTGTGAGTGTTTCCACGAGATGAGTGGCCTATTTAACAAATGGAAATTATCACCTCTCACCCTCCTGAAAAAGTTTTTTGCAACATACGGTGCTGTGTTGGTACAAATGATTTGTTTTTTCACAAAGGGGGGTTTTTCCCACTGTCAGTAAGTTTGCCTCCATTATTGGAGTAGAAATAAAAGTGTGTCACATTGCAACGAGGATTAAAACAGGGAAACTCGTTTTTGCAGATAGACAATGAGAGAAATAAACAAAACGGTGGTGGTGGCTGATCAAATTCTCCATAGATTGCACTTTGTTTCTGTCTGTTCTGCAAGACATAAACAAGAGTGTTCAAGTCTTTGGAGAATTTGATCAGACACCACCGCAATTTTGTTCATGTTTATATTATTTGCCAGGTCCAGGCTTGTGGTCTTTTTGTATTGGAGATAGTTCTACCAGAGGACTTCACCACCCACTTGACTTGAGCTCCAACTTTCGAATGTTGATCAGTTGACGATGCTGTGGAATGATGCTTAAATCCAATTTTCTTTGAAATTAATGGGGTGTGGTAATCTTGTGAATTTTCAACACTCTTTTCATTCATCCATTCATTGAATCAGGCAAATCGCTTGTGCCAGTAGCGAATTGCAAGGAAAGATATTACAATGCCCAACAGAAAGCAGATCAGAGTTTGGAGGAATATTTGGACTACTTTGAACGGAAGAGCAACGCTGTCACTGATGAAGGCAAGGACTTGGAACAGGCGTGTCCCACAGCCACTCCCACAGTCTCAGGAGGAGGAAAAGACACCAACGTAATTGATGCATGCCTGTATTTAAAGGTATGAATAGCTTTTTTGTCATAATTTTGGTTGTGGTGCAGCTTTTGTGGCACATTTTTTTAACTGAGACCACCGTCGGCTCCCTGCCGACGCCATCATTCTTGGTTTTGATGCTCGGCAATGGCCTTTGTACTTCTTTTGGTTGACGATTCTGTCCTGGACACTTCTTTTGGTCAAATTTGCGGAATTTAGGCATTATTCGATTCTTTTTCTCACCACATAATGCGCTAGGCCACTATCATAACCGAGATCATCAAATGGCAGTTATCATCTTGACTCTGCAGTATCCTGCAATTTATTTTTTTTTCTCATTACTGCCTTGCCATATAGGTCATTATCTGGTGTTTGCTATTTCTGCGAGTTTTTTTTTCTTTCTCTTTCCTCATGCCCTCTGTCACCATTCCCTGGGATGCCTCAGCCTCACATTTCGTGTGTTCCTTTGTGACAACTGTCCATGTGTGCTTGCTGCATCCAGTGGGATGATAGACACTGCGCATGATAATATTATTGTTGAATTTTTTATCTTTGTACTCTTGCTGCAACTTGAGATGCCGAAAATTAAACAAGAAAGTGAATGAAAATAAGTTATCGGGCAAAAAATTGTTGTTAATTCAAGCCCTCCCCCCAGAGAAAAAATGCCAATTTCCCTTTTTCCGCTATAATCTCTCTTGTTAGGACTGGCACTTTATGCTCGAACATCCCGACTACAAAGCATATGATGTCGAGGAATTCTTCCAGTCGGATTGGCTCAATGAATATTGTTCAAGCAAGAGAAAACCATCCAACCTTGACAATCGGACCACCTCCTCCATTGAGAGTCTGTCATCCCCAAACGACACAACAGAACCAGAAGGGTCTTCTGACCCGATGATGAAAGATGATTATAGATTTATCTACATGGGACCAGCAGGAACTTGGTGAGTTTTCTTGAAAATTGCATAAACGCATTTCGACCATTGTTTGGCAAGAAAGTTGTTATCAAGGCTGCATGATTTTATAAATGCGCACAGTCAGGATTTTGAAATAAAATCCAAAAAAAGCCAAACCAAAAGAAGCGGGAGATTTTTGCTCTTGAAAACAAAGGCAACTGATTTCCTGAGATTGCAGTTTCGTTTTTCTTCTTCTTTCTTTTGACCAGCCATCAAGCTGACTGGCGGTGGTACTCTGGGAATAGTGTCCCAAGCTGGCATCATCTCGGAGAGATTTGAGGCCGACATTTGTCGCACATGGAAGGGATAACCCAATCCAGTTGCTTCCTCATTCCCTCATTCTTGCCCAAAGTGCTCTCATTCCACAAGTGTTGTTGATTGTTTTCATCAGAAGTGCCCCAGCAGCATTTTTACAAACCCTGCCGCAACTTTAGATTGCAGAGGGCGTTTTGTACAAGAATGCTCTATTGGGGCCCTTCACTCGCAAGAAACAAATGCTGTTTTTTTACCGAAAGCTATCTGAACCTGACCTGAACATATCCCCTCTCGGAAAAATCAATGCTTGCTGGCCATCTAAAGTCACGGCAGGGTTTGTAAACTGGCGCCCCGGCATGACATGCATGTACGTGTGCGTGCTAGGCAGCAAGCTGTGATTTTCTCTGCCTTAAAATGAACACACGTTGAATGACACTTGTGTCTTGTGGAGCACGGTAAAGTCAAATCTTTTGGCTTGTGTTCTTCAGTGAGTTACATTGCAGTGTCTTAGAAGTCAGAACACGAACAAATCTATGGCTTTTGACTTGATAAACAGTGTATTTATTTTGTGCATAGCTCAACGTCAAACATGACTACTTCCGAATGAGTTTGGAGCTGGTGGAAGGCATGATGACAGATGGCAGTTGGTGTATTCACTTCCGTTACAACACAGAAAACAAACAAACCTGTTTGTTTGTTTTCTGTGTTGTAACGGAAGTGAATGCACCAACTACCAGGGGCGGACTGGCCCGGGCGGGAGGGCGGGAATCCCCGCCGTTGCCCCACAGGAAAAGCATGCTTTTGTTGTCCTTTCTGAAGATCGCCATTTTGTTTTTGTTTCCTCATTAACAGCATTGCTGCCCAAAAGGATTTTTGCTGCTGGTGAGATATCGCTGTGCTTCTGTCAGGTTTCCAGAAACTTGAAACAACATTATTTGTATCTTATCTATCTTACAGTTTCAAAAGGT
>JASGXE010021619.1:0-12771 GCA_030068105.1 Sinentomon sp. SZTP_YWyxl
GAGACAAACAAGGAACTATTCATCAATTCCAGGGAAGTACCAATCTTGTCAACGAGTATCCTCGCACTGCACACAGCCAGAAACATGGCCAGCAACTCTGACTTTTTTTGGTCTGTGCTCCCTTTTGGCCATGGAAGTCCACCTCGTTCACAAAATTTGTGTTCTCCAAACTCGGGGCTCGAAATTGAAAGGTTCTTTTTTGGCCACGCCGTAACTTTCTGTGGGTGGGGTGGGGCTGCATCTTTTATCAACTTATTACTGGCTATTTGAAGTTGATTTATGCACAGCAATTCGTCTTTCTTTGTCCAACTGTGTGGCATCCTTACGCAGCATTACCTCTCTTGACACTTTACAGGAATTCCTATTAGCAATTGACGTTACATCGTCGGGCACTCCGGAGGAGAAGCTAAAGTGGGCATTTCGGATGTACGATGTGGACGGTAACGGTGTCATCGACCTTCAAGAAATGACTAAAATAGTTCAAGTAAGTCCTAAAATGGTTCAAGTTAGCCCACTTCTTTCAGATCACAGTCGCTTGTTAGTCATCTCCGAACCTAGGGCAATGGACAGGCACATTTTAAGGAGGTCGGCTGCCAAGATACGTACGTAACTCCTGCCTCCGAATCTAGGTCAATCTATAGGCCCACTATCAAGGGGATCGGCTGCCAAGATAACTCCTGCCTCCGAACCTAGGTCAATCGACAGGCACACTTTAAGGGGATCGGCTGCCAAGATAAACTCCTGCTCATTGCCCTGTTAAGATTTGCTTTGTGGGCCTACCATCTGCAAGTCCTTCGCAAAAAAAGTTTCACATGTGCAGACGCAGGGATTGGAGATGATGGTTTCCATTTGCAAGAAGGTTTCACAAGTATGGACACGTACGAACAGTGATAATGATTCCCATTTGAAAAACATTTTTCACACATATTGGTCTCTTTGGGACAATTTCAACAATGGGTGGTCGGCCGCATAGGTAGTGATTCTTGGTTCACATATTGTCCAGATGGCAGCTGCTGAGAGTTATTCACTGTATACGATATCACTGTCCACCAAGTGGTAGCCAACCATTTCTGTTTTCTCGGCCGTGAAAATGCAAATAGCAGACACCTTTTTTGGCCGAACGTATTTCGCTTGCAGGCATGGCTGAGTTCACTTGGTCGCTTGCCAATACCATTGGACTGGAAGTGGCATACACTTTGAGAAGACCTCCTGCCTTGGTTGGCTTGGCTTTGGCAAAAATACAGAGCCATGTGATTCTGTACTAGCGCCTGTTTCTCTATCTCGTAATCCCCAATTCCAAGAATAAGCTGCGATTTTCAGCTGAATGTGCACCATAATCAGCTGAAAATGATGATGGGGCTTTGGAAATTGGATTCCATATCACTGATGAGCATGTTGACCAATGCATCGTGTATCCGTGTAGACTTGCTAGGATCCTCTGCAGTTTTGGTAACTTGTGGTAGGTGGGGTAAACATCACCGTTAACCATAAACTTTGGATCGATTTAGCCGATCACAATCTCAACACCATCAGCAAAAAATGTTGCTCCAGAACACTGATGCTCCGTATGCGCCAGTTGCTAGGTGGTACATATCCAAATGTACACTGATGTTTTGGATATGTCAGTTGCATGGTCGCAAATGTTCAAAATGATCACTGATGTTGATACATCGTTTGCCAGGTGGCACACATCCAACTCAACACAGTTCTGGATGCATAATTTGTTAGGTGGCACATATCCAAATAAACACTGATGTTCTAGATGAGTCATTTGCTGAGTGGCGCATATCCAAATTGACACGAGACATTCTGGATGTGTCATTTACTAGGTGGTGCGTATCCAAATGAATATTGATGTTCTGGATGTGTCAATTGCTAGGTGGTGCAGATCGAAATTAACATGATGTTCTGGATATTGTTTGCCAGGTGATGCATATCCACTTACTTCGTAACGGAAGTGTTTACACCAGCTACCACAAGTCATTATGCCATCCGCAAGCTCCAAACTCATTCACAATATTGTGTGCGCTATTTTTCGCCAGCAGTTTCACCTCACCTATTAACGTATGGGGTTGTCCATTGCATGTCGCATGAAACTTGCAAAATCAGTGATATCTGTGAATGCATTTCAGAGACAATTTTGTTGAAATGTTGAGAGTTTTGTTTGCTTTGTTATTTGGAGATTGGTACACTTTGGCTACCTTTACTTTCACCTGAGAAGGCAAGAATTGGTTCTCAGAAAAAGTAATGGTTGAAACACATCTTGAGTCTCACTTTAATGGTACGGTAACAGTGCTATCACAATGTGGGCACAGGTTGGCCAAAATGTTGTGGAATGTGGGCCCAACAAAGAAATTGCACAACCTAGCAATTTGAGGTCATACTCCAAGCTGGGGTGTGTGGCCCAGTTGGATTAGGATATCCCATTTTCGGATAGTCACAACTGATGTTTTTTCCCGATATTGCAGGAAAACGGTCTGTGATTTTGGTCATTTTGCCTATGATATCAAAGATAGAGTTCTCTTTTGTGGTAGCTATTGATATTATGCCACTCACGTATCATAGTGACACGTCCGTACGCTTGCGCCCACATTTGGGGTCGCCAAATTTGGGAATGTTGTTTGCAGTTTCTGTTCACCAACCACACAACCAAACCTGGCCAAATGTCCGTGCTCCGGCTGCCCATTGGTTGCTGTCAACCTGCGGCTTGGTGTTGCCCACTGTTTAGGCCAACAAAACGTCCCAGAAATTGGTCACACCAAATAGATGCCTATTCGGAAGTGGGAGTGATCTTTTTACCTGTTTTAATCTTGCCTTCTCTTCTGTTCTGCTCCTTTACGCAGGCAATATATGACATGCTTGGAGCAGGATCGGCAAACAGGCCGCCTGATTCCGCTGAAGACAGGGCCAAAAGCATATTCGCGAAGATGGATGAGAACGGAGATGGACAATTGACACAAGACGAATTTCTCAAAGGATGCTTGCAGGACGAGGAGCTCTCAAAGATGCTGGCACCCGGGCCATAGGCGGAAGACGACACGTGGGAAGGACATGAACAGCGGTCGTGCAGTGCCATCATTGTTGGTCCGACAACAACCTTTCTGCTGTTTGTGTGAATCAAAAAGCCGTGAAGTTTGTTCTGTTCTGTGAATCGTGAATCAATCAAAAAACGATAGTCACAGTGAACGAATTGGCGGAGAAATCAATTTTGTCCTGTTTGTGGGCAGACCTTGCCATCACCGGTCATAACTGCAGTTGTGATGGAAGTGGCAGGTTGCAGAAAATGAAGTTCATTGCGATTTCCCGGATTCAGATCCCGTCATTGTAAACATAATTACTGAGGAGTTATGATCCGTGTTACGACAACAGCATCGATCTCTTTTTAGTATTTATGCTGATTCCGCTGCTCTCTCCCTCGTATCTCACAGTTGCATCACTGTTTTACTGGAGAGATTTTATTACGATCGTCCACAAATCCTGAACCAACGTAAGACGTAATCTTCTTTCTACCCCCCAAGTGGTGTTGTTGGCTGTGATGATCCTTCATTTTTGTGAATTCTACGGATGTGTGACCCATTTATTTCATTCTTAATTGCCTCTTGTGAGAAAGGTTATGTGACTTGTGCGGAAAGCATGGATGACTCATCGTTGAAGGGCTTATGACTCAATGGGAGGAAGGAAGGGTGGATTACTCGTCGGAAAAGGCTGAGACTCATCAGGAAAGGATGAATGGCTCATATGGAAAGGATGAATGAGTTATTCATCGGGAAGGGATGGATGACTCATGGGAAATGATGTTCGTGTGTATGGCCCATCAGGAATGGATAGATGACTTCAGGGATGAATAGATGACTCTTCGGGAAAGGATAGATGGCTGATTGGAATTCCTGCATGATGAGATATTGTTTGCAACAACGGCTGTGATTTTTGAGGATTTGTGCTCAAAACCGTGTTCCGCTTGTAAAGGTTCTGGATAAGCATGCTCGCAGAGCATTTAATTCAAGTCTGCTATCGCCATCTCTCCTTGGACAAATGTCCACTTCCAAATGCACTCGATTTTCAAGATCATCACATTGCATTTGAGCCGAGTGGTCATGGCATGCAACAACATTTTAATGGGCAGGTAGCAGGCTGCATATTGGGGCTTCCAAACAGAAAATCTTTTCTCTTTTCATCACATTTTGGGATGACAATAAGTGCGGCTCAATAACGTTGTTGCTCGTTCCTGTGGAAAGCTGGAAGGCGAAAAATAACAATTGGGCTGTTCGTCATAAACTGTCGACCTTTTTTTCTAAAGTTTTTCTCACGTGCCATCAAAATCGACCAGACTGAAGTTGACATTTTGCAACCCGCACTCCCCACTTTTTGACAGACAGAAAAAGCAGTGGAAGAAAAAACAAGTGCAGCTTGGCCCGTCTCTGGTTGTTGCCATGGAGAAGGTGTGGTGTGCACCTTTGACAAATTCTGACTGCCTAAGCATTTGTTGTTTACATGTTAAATTGGAATTAGGAGTACATGGTTTGGTGGGTCTGCTCTTATTCCTGTCGAGTTGGCAATCAAATTGTTCAAGACCTAACCATTTTGTCTATCGCAATGTTGGTTCCCGGATGCGTATTAAAGAATTGCTACTGATTTGGGCATATACCGATTTTGCGCGTGACAAAAAAAAGTGAAAAATAAAGCTAATCTAACCAAACCTAGCCTATCTAGCATACCTAACCCACCATAACCTGACCATTTTTCCTTGTTTCAAACGTTTTTTCCCATTTTAGGGGGGGGTTAGAACTTACGTGGTAAGATGGGGGGAAGTGCCCAAAAAGGTATGCATTTCTTCAATATGTTTCCCGGATATCATGGCTGCCGGAGACGGATGCCTGTCTACCTAAATGTGTCCTAACCACCAACACAACCTTTACCAATAACCCTAACATCGTAATTTGGCCAAACCCAACCTAAAGTAATAACCGTAACGTAATCTGCCACGAGCCAACCTAAGGCAGATGTCCTGCGGGCATATTTCAACAGCGGTCAGTTGTCCGGTTTCCGAATTGTTTTCGTGATCAATTATCCCTTCACCGATTGCAGAATTGAGGTGTCAGATGGGAGAGGGAGTTCTGCGTTCAAATGTCAACATTGATTCCATGACAATTTTTCAAGATATCTTTCATTGTATTTTATCCATACTGGTATTGATTGCCTTCATTTTTTGTTTTGTTCAAGGCATTCTTGCCATCAAAAACACATAACGATACCTTAGGATTTCCATGTGTGAAGGTAGAAAACTAAATGTACAGTCAGAAAACCGGTTGACAAACCGAACAAAGCCGTTTTGTGCATGTTGCCTTTTGCAAGTAAGAGCACTTTTCACAAGGGACATGAAAAACACTGCTTTCATCATGCTAAAAGTGCTAAAAATTAATTTTTTCTATCTAATCCTCCAGGAACACCTGAAAACAATTGGATTTTTGGCATCAACAATCTTTCATTGCTTTTTGGAGTTTTATTTAAAATCTTACCTGTTTTTTTTTTCTTCGACTGTTTCTCATGTCGCACTTTGATCGAGTGTTCCTGAATTTGCAATCGAGAAATTCATTCCCTCAACGTTGAAATTTAATTGTTTTCAGAACAGTGGAATGATTTCTGGACCCATTCATCAAATGCAGATTATTCTTTTTATTGCAATTATTGAAAGAAACACGCCAGGGCAGTTCAAAAATGAACTAAAGTGAGCAATTGAGGATCCTGTTTCTTTGGAATGCAAAATCTAGGCCGGGAAATTTCTGTGCTTCAAGTCTGGAAACCACTTTTTGCACTCCACGGCGCACCTTTCCTGACTGACCAAACTGACGCAAAGAGTCTTGTGCTTCTGTCGGCGATCCAGGCTTGTTTCATCTGCCTCCCCCCATTGATGGGAGGCAGATGAAACTTAATCTTGGATCAAATTTTGAACTTCATGTGGAGTGGATCGGTGGGAGTATGGCCACACTCTGCAAGCCAATTCGGACAGAAGCTTCATGCAAATTGCCCTGCCTCAACGAAACATGTCAAGTTGGTCAGCCAGGCCAAATACCAGCAACTTTTGACATCATCGCTTTTACTTCAAGGCAGTGATGATATCGAAAAAGGTGCTGCTATTTGGTGTGGTCAACAAGTCAACATCATGCCAGCAGTTTTTATTTTTTGCACGAGACGTCTTTATACTGTTCTAGATTTTTTGCTCTTTAGAAATTGAAAATATTCATGGTTGTGTGTGCATATGACTTGGTACTGTCTTTTTAACGTCTTGTCTTGGAAATAATCGAGCAAATCTTGTTTTTTTCCCTTATCTTATCTCCTTGCCATGTGCCTTCCTTCTCTTTCATTTCAGTAGAGCAAAAGTCTTTGAGAAACAAAACAGCTTATTTACCTCTGCTTCATGGATCATAAAGGTTGAGCAGCATTTACAGGGATATGGTTTTACCAGAATGTGAATTTTTTCATGGGTTTGGGGAAATGCTCATTTCCCTTCGTGTAAATGGGCTGGAGAGCGATGGTCAAACATAATTTGCAGGGATCTGTTTTCACCACGTGTTAAGGGAAACTGGGCTTTTCCTGCTTGCTAAGAGGCAGTTTAAAAAATTCTGAACTTTTTATTTGTTGGAATAGCGAAAGCAGTACTGGGACCACTTCCAGCCTCTCGGCTGAACGGAATTTGAAGGATTTACATTGGGTTTCGGGTATGTACTTACAGCCAGCCACAACCTGTTTCATCGAAGATAGTACCCATGAACCACCAAGAACCATCTCTTGCTGAAGTCGTAATATGTTTCGAAACAATGTTTGGCATGCGGGCCTGAAGAAAGTCCCTCACCCATGACGAATGAATGTTGAACTTGTGAATTTATAATCGATCATTTATCGACTTTGGAGGTTGTATGGTTTGAGGTTTCTTACCTTTATCTTCGATCCTTTTTTACCATTATCCTTCTGGATGGAATGCTTTTTCTGCTCGCTTATATTCTGTTGCCTTTTCAACATCACAAAGCTTGATGGATGCGGCAGATGACTGCTGAAAGAATCTCCGTGCTGATTGGCAATGGCATCTGCCTGTTTGGATTTTTATTCACTGTTCCATGAGTCATCAGCTATTTCGATTCAAGTTTGTGCTGTTGAAAAGGTTCCAGAATGAAATGAGCCAAAAACACGTTCCAACCTGAAGGACAATGGCAAAAGGATCAAAGGAGATGGTGAGTGAACCTCGAAACGAATTCCCTTTTTCAAACCTTTTTTCTCCCTGCCCCTTCTTTGTAAATAGTCGAAAGTACAATCATTTTTCATCTACCATTTCGTGCCGCTTCAGCTTTTCAACCTCTTAAAAATTGTGACTTGTATCGATATTGATATTCAAAGTATCCGTAAGTTTACACCACCAAATGATATTGTAAATCTTGCTAGCTTTACACTATTGCTGCTGTACACCATTACTTGTGTAAATATGTACTAAATTGATGATCTTTTTTCCCGTAGGATTGTGAACATATTTTTAGACCTCATCGAAATCGTGCACTTCATGCGGCATTTTCCGTTTGACCCCATTTGACCTTGTCCCCACCAAGGTGGAGGTAACACACCAGGTTGTGACCTTTGCGTGAAATTGTGGAAAATGTATAGATAATCTGCCACATTCGTCAAAGCCACCTACCCTTGGTAATTAAATTTTCTCGCAGAATTATTTCCATTAAATTGGCTATTTTTCAAGCTTAGGGTTAGGGTTAGTGGCTTTGGGGAATACGGCCGAATATCAGAGACATTCTTTTGACCAAATTTGGCTTGTTTGATCCAATTTGATGACGGAAGTGCAACAGCATGTAGGAAAGTGTCCAATAGGAATTGATCTGTCTGAGCAGCACAAATATTTTTAACAGAAATTGGCCAAATTCGAAAGAGGGTAGTGTTTTTGGTTGAACTTTACAAGTTGCGGAGCTCTCCAAACACCTCCCCACCTATTGGGCAGAGCCCTTCAGTGACGGAAGTCTGGGGTTGAGCCTCCGCAAGTTGAAGAAATTTTGAAATTTAATGGTTCATTTGGGTGCATGTTTGATGTTCCAGATGCCTAATTTCCCACTGGCGAGCCAAAAGCACAGGCCAGGAAGGACAGAAGGACAGGCAAGCTGCTGTGGACTTCACACTGCAATGTAGCTGATCATGCAAACTATGGGAGTTAGTTCTGCCAAGCCAAACCACATTCCATGACTCGCTAGCATCACGGAGAAGAAAAACGCTACATCGTTCATGACCATAAAATATGATGATGAGCCATCGACGAAACATGACACGCAACAATCCGACATCAATGTTGCCTGATATGTCTTCACTTTTTTTCCATTGATTCACCATCTGAGTTTCAGAGTCTGTTGTTGCAAGTGTGCCTGCCGTTTTATGGAAAGCATTTTTCGCAAGATTATTCTTGGAAAAGGGGGGTTGGAAATCAAAATGTCGCTTCTGTCAAAATATTTGCATCTCCATCTATTGAAGAAATTGGATCCGAGTTCACCAGCATTCATCTAAACGACAGACCCGCGTTCAATTTTCAGTAAAAATCAGAAGCGGCTGTGTTGTCTTCCCATGATCAATTCGGACACTTGGCGAAGGTTGCCACAAAAGCAGTTTTATCCATGAAGCCAAATTCCTGAAAAAAGCAAAGTTGAATGTCATAGAAAACATGCTTTCCTTGAAGCTCTGAAGGTACAATGACATGATTGAGTTGTCAGGAAGTACTACCAAGACAGGTTCCCTCAATAATTGTCGTGCATTACGTTTCAGGGCATCACACCTCCTTTGTCAAGTATCGAGAGCGGACTGAGAAATCAAAGGCCTGACAATATCGCCTCCTAAACTTTGTTGATAAGAAAAGTGTTCCAAATTTTGTGAATTGCTGGATTACCCAGCACAGCTCTCACTCGCGCAAGAATGTTCAAACGTTCTCCAAATTTGGAAAGGTCTTCTCGCCAGCAAGAAGCAAAGCTGTGAGGCAATGATTTCAGGCCTGTGGGGAAATTTGTGAAATTGGCGCCCACTCAACCACTCCTGATTATGGCATGTTTTGCAAGACCTATGCTAGAACAGTACCATCCCATTCCTGAATGTGCAACACTCCTCAAACCCATTTATTCCTCTCACCCTGCCTGAGAACATTCCTGCTCTGAACACAACATTATGATGACCAAATTAATGTGTGTACTTGTATTAATAAATGCATATCGCTGAATACATTTATTATCAATGCTAAACTTTTGAATTTTATCTGCTTTATTGACGAAAATCTGCTTTGAAATTTAAAAACTGTTATCATTTGTCAATTCTTATCGATTGACTATTTATCCAGAATCATACATCGAGATAGCTTTTGTAAATTTTAAGCATAGGATAGAGCAAGAGTAGAACTTGATGTAAGTAAATCCCCCGATAGAGTGAGGTCAGCATCTTGAGAATTGAAAGCCAGACATTAATTTATGGATGCATGGAGTCAATCCACGTTTCAACAAGTGCAAAGTAATCCAGCTTGCTAATTACGATGATTCCTAATTCCCCATTTTTGGAATAAGGCCACACATAATTTCTGATTGGAACGAAGGTACAGTACCTGCCGATTTTGTGGTGCCCTTCACACAGGGGCCTTTGCAGGGCGGATGGCAGCCTTTCCATTGAATGGGGAAGCTGATGTCCTTGTTTTGTCAAATCTTTCTGAGAAAGCCCACAATTTTTGTGCAAGTGTCCCTTTTTGTGCAATTTGACTGACTGCAAGGAAGTATCAGCAAGATTCTGTAACTTTAGCTGGATTCTGCAATGTTATCAAGATTCTGTAAAGTTTGCAAGATTCTGTAACTTTAACTAGATTCTGCAACGTTAGCAAGATTCTGCAATGTTAGCAAGATTCTGCAATGTTAGCCAGATTCTGCAATGTAAGCAAGATCCCACAACGCAAGCAAGACTCTGCAACACAAGCAAGAGTCTGCAATAAGCAAGATCTGCAACGTAAGCAAGATTCCGCAACAAGATTCAAGTTCTATGGCGAGGAAAAGTTTGAATTCGCCCAGTGAGAATGATCCAAAATTGTTAAATCACAAAATTGATGCTGACCTTGCTGAAATACAGGTGTTTCAGAAAGAGTGGGCGTAACTACGTACATATTCCTTTCGTAATTCTGAACAAAAAAGTCTGATGCCCGGTTCTTCCAACTGGGAGTTAAAATTTAACCCAGGGTTAATCCCTGAACCTGATAAGGGTTCAATCCAGGGTTAATAACTCTAGTTGGAAGAATCGGGCACCAATGCACCTCTGACCACAAATGCACCAATTTGCCATGGCAGGCAGCCTGAACGTTTTGGCAAAGAGGTCGTGGATTTCTCGAAAGCCTTCGGTAGAGTTCCACATGAGTGGCTTCTTTCAAAGTTGGCTTCCTGTGGAATGGGTGGCAAGTTTTTTGAAGTACCTAATGCGTTCTTTCTTGACCTGTTGCTGACTAGTCGTTTTTAATGGTTGAGTTTGCATAGCGCTGTGACTTTTTTGTTAAGTTACGTCCACCATTTCCCAAGACACCCTTGTATATGCTGAAATTGATTCAGCAAACCTTGCTAAATCTGATGATCTATTGTGCCTCTTTTTACTCATCCCTCACTCGTTTTCTGAAACCTATCAAATTTGAGAAACATTTCTTGAACTTTTGGTTTTTTCATTTCTTTCAGAGAATTCTTGTGGATCATCTTTAAAATCCAGGCTCATGTCAACTCCTTGTTCATTTTTTGCTGACAATTCTGACACACTTTTGTTTAAGTACTCGTTTTTCTGCAGATAACCCCGACACTTTTGTTCCAGTTATCATGTTCATATTGTGGTGACAATTCCGGGCCACTTTTCCTATTCTGTGCTTTTTGCTGATAATTCACACAATGTTTGTACCAGACATTCTGTTTCTTTGTTTTTGCAACAATTCTGACACACTTTGTGCCATTTTGTTTTATGCAATGCAGATAACTCTGACACACTTTTTGCACCAGTACTCCTGCTTGTTTGTTTTGCACAATTCTGGCAAATTTTTGTGCCAGTATGCTTCATGCAGTTTTGCCAGCAAGCCCAACCAGTTATTGTTTTATTCACGCTTTGCAAGGATTAATTTTTATACGAGTTTTAAATGAAAAAGTGAATAATTGTTACTTGAAATGCATTCTCTTGTCTTCCCACCTCCCACACCAGGATAAAAAATCCTCACCCTGTCGGACAGGATTCGCAAAATATCTTGGATCGTCCATCTTGTTACGCGATTATATCCAAGTTATTCGTATCACAGAAGTGATCATATTCTTTCGTCGCAGCCACCAAGGGTGCTGAAGAAATTTGACCAGGGGTCCCAGTTGGGGATTCTTAGATGGAGCTTGCATCTATTTGCCCTTGAGAGGGCAAATGGATGCAAGCCTCTTTACAGAATCGTCAACCTGACTTGGTACTTTGAGAAATTGCATTGTGGCATATGGGACAATTGCCGCCTGCCCCCTCAAGGCAGGAAATTTCATTTTTCGCAGTTCACTTGGCCTCTGTTTTTCCTTGCAAAAGTAAACATGGGTGCGGTTGTTGTTTTAAGCCGATCCATATCGAAATGTCATTGTAAACGCCTGTTCCCAATCCAGATGAAAGCTTCTCACATGGTGTTTGCTTTGTTGACAGTTTTTCCGGCACTTTCTTAGAGCCATCTTTATCAGCGGAAGTTGGCTGCCTTTTCAAAAGACTAAAGTTTCTTGCTGTCATATCAAGTGGACTGTTATGTTTTTCATGTAAGATGCGAGAACTCACGGTAGTTAACCTTTAGAAAATTGATTGGATTCCCGGTGCCATTTCCCGTGGTTGTCATTTTTGTACATAAGTTTGCTTTCCAAACCCCATGCATAACGTCCCTGGTAAATAGCACAGGGTGGTCTTAAAATACCAACTTAAATTTTCTTGATGGCTCTTATTCGCCGAGTTTGACAATTTCCACTCCACTTGGATGAAATCGGGCTTACGTTGCCATTGAGACCATTGCCGTCCCGTCTGCCAGTTTACAAACCCTGTCGTGACTTAAGATGGAAGGCCGGGGCCCCCAGCGACAGGGGACAGGGTTAGGTCAGGTTCAGATAGCTTTAGGTAAGAAAAAATTTTTTTTTCTTGCGAGTACAGGGCCCCAATGGAGCATTCTTGCACAAAACGCTCTCTGCCTTCTAAAGTCGTGGCAGGGTTTGTAAAGACACATCTTGGTCTTCATGACCGACTGGTCAGAAGTAGAGTTCTGGTGCCTGCAAATCCTCATTCAATTCCAATGGCACAGGGAGGGAGAGGGGATACACATGCGCTTACTGTGATCTTCAGCTGGCCACACAATCATGCATAGAGTGTGTAGTATGTGAGTCATGAGGCTTTCCATGCATGTGACTCATTCATGTGGCCTTCCATTTATATGAGTCATGTGGCTTTCCATGTATGTGACTCATGTGGCCTTCCATGTTGCTGAGTCATGTGGCTTTTCATGGATGTGACTCATGTGGCCTTCCATGTTGGTGAGTCATGTGGCTTTTCATGGATGTGACTCATATGGCCTTCCATGAAAATGAGTCATGAGGCTTTCCGTGTGTAGAGTGGAGATCGTCAAACTCGCAGGGTGTGAGCGATCTCAATTTGAAAAACCCTCCCATGTTATTATTATTATTATTAGGTTTAATTTGCCTAGGAACAACCTGGCGCAAATTGCAAGGGACATTTAAT
>JASGXE010021641.1:0-13816 GCA_030068105.1 Sinentomon sp. SZTP_YWyxl
ACGGAAATTTGAAAGATCACATCACAACACGAACGTGAGCACAGACAACGCTGGGCTGTCACGTCAGGACGTCGGAAATCAAGATTTGGAAAGTTACATGATTTGGGAATTGTAGATGGAACACTTTGTAGGAATCAGCATAAAAATTGTGCAGAAAAATAGAGGGCTTTCCTTGCCTGAGTTGGCAGACTGATCTATCCCTGATGTCGATTCTTGAATCGCACGGTCCGTTGATGTTATCGGATACATTCCTTGAAGGATTCACGAAGTAAGAAACAGTATTCGATGAATTGCTTCGGCAGGTCAGTAGCACTTGGTAGAGAAACAGTTAGAAAAGGACAAGAATAGGACATTAGCAACAAGGTGCATGTTGTAACGACATCAACATTTGTTAAGATCTTCGTTATGCCAAGGTTGTGATACAATTGAAATGATATGCGGTTTTGATAGATTATGATATAGTTATAACAATGGATTTGTTTTTCGATCTTACTCTAACATCAGCAAGGTCTTTATGGCAAAGCTATCACACAATAATCCGTGGGGTGATCCAGTGCGGATTAGCGCTAATCCGATGTTGCAGAGCAATTTTTTTCCATTGAAGTAAATGGCGAAAATTTAATTCGCAACCTCGGATTAGCGCTAATCCGCACTGGATCACCCCACGGTTAATGTTAAAAGTATGATATGGAGGTTACTCGTTGTAACAAGGTTGGTCATAACAAGTTAAAAAAAATGTTTGTTTGCTGAAGGTCATCTTAAACATCAAGGCTTCGTTTACAAAAATCATCAAGGCTAAATCAAGGTCTTGCTTTGTCATGGCAAGGTTATAACATTGTTACGACATTGCTGAAGCAAGGTCTTGTTATAACATCAGCATGGTCTTGTCTTATTATCACAGTCAAAATTACCCACTGCAACTGTCTAAATTACCTAGGATTTTCGCAAACGGAAAATTGTTCCGCATTTCCCTGTATGTGCTCTTGGACACTGCATGGAGAAGTGTTCTGTTCATGCATTCGTGGACTTGATGTTTGTGCCTTGGAATTCCGGCGGTGTTATGAAATTATGCGGTTTTCTCGCCTTGCCTGAGGTGCCTGGATCAGAACTCTCTCCCGAACAATATTGATTTGCAGTAGTGAAGTATCGGTATTGCCAAATTTGGCAGATCCCCAAATTGGAGGGGATGCGAGGTTAAAGATCTGATTGTGTTGCTCAACAGTCAAATAAAATTAGTGTACCTTCACATTGGATTTATGAACGATAGGTTAACTTGTAGGAGTCCCATGAAGGTTTCCAAAACTACATGCCCTCTAAAATAGCAACAAGAATGGTATCTGGGAAAACCAGTAACCACCCAAACCATCCAAACCAGCACCGAAACCACCGAAACCACCCAAACCAGCACCGAAACCACCGAAACCACCCAAACCAGCACCGAAACCACCAAAACCACCCAAACCAGCACCGAAACCACCCAAAACTAGCACCGAAACCACCCACACCAGCACCGAAACCACCCAAACCAGCGCCGAAACCACCCAAACCAGCACCGAAATCACCCAAACCAGCACCGAAACCACCCAAACCAGCACCCAACCTACCCAAACCAGCCCCAAATTGGTCGAACCCCACTTCGTCTTGTTCCTTTTTGCAGAAGAAGAAACCGACTGCCTGCCGAGCGTGACTCGGGCTGCCATTCGCCACCACCCTGAAGTGGCCAACTCAAGCGAATAGCAGATGCTCATTTCGTCGAATCCCACTTCGCCCTGGCGCGTTTCGCCGAAAACGGAACCGACTGCTTGCCGAGCGTTACTCGGGCTGCCATTCGCCACCCCCCTGAAGTGGCCAACTCAAGCGAATAGCGGATGCTCATTTCGTCGAATCCCACTTCGCCCTGGCGCGTTTCGCAGAAAACGGCACCGACTGCCTGCCGAGCGTGACTCGAGCTGTCATTCGCCACCATCCTGAAGTGGTCCTCGTACATGCCTGATGCAGTTTATTATTTCTACAACGATTTTTTCCTGAAATTTTTTACCTACAAAAAATATCTGCTAACAATTTCCACAAAAAAGTTCGGAAACTGCAAATGCATAGGCCCTAATGCGTGAGATTCTGTTTTTTTTCACCTTCCACCTTGTCAAAAACTCAATTAGCCCGTGAAGAGCATCAAGTCAAATGCCAAAAGCGATCAATAATTAATTTAGTGTTTAGTGGACACGGATCTAAACTTACAAACGCAACAGACTCCGAATCCCTGGGCACAAGTCCCCTGTGCAATGCCACCCCTTCTCCGACAGTCGCTGCTTGTATGACAGATGCCTTGAGTCTGGGTGTCGTTCGTTGCGTTGCAGGCCGTGTTCAAGTAACTGACCGCGCTGAAGATGTTTAGAACTAAAAAAAACGGGGTAAGTCATATAGAAAAGAACCTCATGGGACCTGAGGCACACTTTTCCGACTCGAGCTATTCCCAGTTCGAGCAAAAAAAACAAAATTTTGTGGATGATGTGACCTCATGGATATAAAAAACAAGGGCTTGTCTTTGGAAGGCTACTTCGTGCACAAAAAATTGGTATTTTCCGGACTGGAGTATTTGTCCGAATCGGAGAAGCCCCTCTTTTTGGTCCACCCTGCACAAAATGGTAAAAAAGCGGTCATTGGAATAACTGAAGCAGCAGAATGTGAATTAGAGCGGCAATTTCTGTGAAAAACCGAACTCATTTGCAGGATCAGAATGCCGAAGATTTTTTGGAAATGTCTGGAGCAGTGGCGTCGCCAGGATTTTCGTAGTGGGGGGGCTGGTGGGGCACAGCTCCAAGCGCAGGGGGTCTGGGGGGCAGCCGCCCCCCAGCGGGGGTCCAGGGGGCAGAGCCCCCGGCAGGGGGTTTGGGGGACGGAGTCCCCCAAAAGCTGACGCATTATGACAAATTTGAGTTCCTCAGATGGCATCTCAAGGCATTTTGACACAATTCCTCCTGAAAAGTGGCATGGTCAAACGGCCCTGACCGGATATGGGTATGACATGATAACTCAAAACGGACTGAATCTATTGGGGATCTTTGATTTAGGTTTGGGGCAAGCCGGAAAAGGGATTTTTTGCTGTGCAGAAAATCCATTATTTCTGCCATATCTTGCCGGTCGCTGTTCGGAAGAAACCCAGTAAACCCATCGAATCTCAACCTCTCGGCGGTGATGTCCATTCTCCAGGCAGAAGGGCTGGACGAATCTTGATTCGATTCGAGGATTCGATTCGACAATTGCGAATCTTGCCAGATTCGATTCGAAAAGATGCGATTCGAAAAATGTGGCAAGATTCGAACCAGGATTCGAGATTCGAAGGAAAGGATTCGATTCGCAATGATTCGATTCGGGATTTTGCGATGATTCGAAAAATATTCGAATCGATTCTCAAATCTTTTAAAATTTCCAAATTGATCTGCAGTCCCGTAGGTATGCCACAACCTGGATCCAAACAGTGCTTACAAGTGTCACTGAGCAATGCCCACAATAAAATTCATGTTTACTATCCTGTAGGACTGCGTGAATCGTGATTCGATTCGAGGATTCGATTCGAAAATCGCGAATCTGGCCAGATTTGATTCGAAAAGATTCGATTCGAGACATGTGGTGGGATTCGAATCAAGATTGGAGATTTGAAGAAAATGATTCGATTCGAAAGGATTCGCTTCGAAATTGGACAACTGATTCGGATTCGATTCGAGATTCGAACATTGGGGATTCGATTCGCAGGATTCGATTCGAGAGCCGATTCGCACAGCCCCACCAGGCAGAGGTGACATTTGCGCCCTGGTGGACTTGTGCCATCTTTTATGATTCCATGTATCCTTTTCCCAGGAATAGTGAAATTGACTGCCGGACGATAATCTCGGAAAAGAACACTTTTCCTGAAAAGAATACTAACATGCAGCATATTGGACAGACAGCGAAAAAATAGCTTATTCATCTTCGGTTTTCAGAATTTTGTTTGGAGGGGCTTCACACTTGTTCACAGATAGTTGAGGGGGCTGAAGCCCCCCCAGCCCCCCTGGCGACGCCACTGGTCTGGAGAATTTCTTCCCAAAACATTGCTTCGCAATTTCCAGTCCCGTCCTAGATAAAAATTTGCTGCAGAGTGATTTGGTCCGGCTCGGAAAGGGCACACACTCAAAGAACACAGTGCTTACACGCTCTCTGGAAAAACATGAGATGAGTGCTCTGAAAAACCACTGGACGTGCACTTTGGAAAAAAAATCGCGGGACGTGTTTTCTGAAAAACTTGGACAAGCAATTCGGAAAAAAAGACATGGAACGAGCCGCATCCATCAAAGAAAACATTGGAGATGAGTTCTTAAAAAACGTATTCTGAAAAAAAAACGCGGGGAATTCACCCTAAAAATAAACGCGAGACGTAACAGAAAAAACAAGGGACGTGAATCCGACAAAATCACGGGGCGTGCACATGAAAAAAACGCAATGCACCCTGAAAAAATGGGAGGTGCAGAGAAACAATGGGGGTATATACACGCTGAAAAAACCCGAGACGTGCACGTTGAAAAAGGCGCAAATGTCATACTGTTTTATGCCTCGAAGTAACTCGAGGTGGACTTACAAGCTCTAGCGCGAGATATCCGGCCGCTGTTCGCGCTCTGCAGTGGTTGGATTGCATCGAAAATGGACAGAGATTTGGTATCTACCTCCTCAGCTATACTTCTTCCGACGTCGCCCTTGACTTGATGGTCGCCCGCAGCAGACGTGGCGGAAATTGCCACAATGGATCCAACAATGACGCTGCAATAGAGAAGCTTTGTTCGACGATTCGCCGAGAATCTCCGCATATTTTCACGACCAGGTGTGAATCTGCGGAAAAACGTCCCGAGCTCAAAAAGCATCACATATAGATAACTTCCAGGAAAAAATAGATTGAGATACTTGAAAAATTGATCGTTAACAATAAAAAATTTCACGTGAGGAAGCGGATGCAAAGGCAGGGCAGCCTGAGTTTCGGTGTGATTTTAAAGAATTGAATGACGAAAATCACGGAATTCATAAGTGAAAAAGTTGGCTTCAAGCAAAACGTCACACAATAAATGAATGTTTTTTCAGTGAAACCGATAACAAATACAAGAAAAAGCCTATCGACTTTGCAAAGCCAAAGCGTGAAGTCCAGCACACTCCCATGGTCAATGTCCACGTCGACCGGTTTCGCCTGGCGCAAACACAAAGCATGAGGCCCAGCACATTCGATGCGAAGTCGTCGGCAGGTTGAAGTCGCGCGGCGCTGAGCTGGGGAACAAAAAGGCTGGCAAAACTTCTCCCAGCCCCCCGACCTTCCCCTTCAGGGTGTACTCTCTCCAGCATACACAGGATTTTTTCGCTTCTTGTGCTCTACTACTGTAACGTGTGCAAGCCTAGTAGTTTCACAGCATGACAGATGACATATCCCTTTGCGTTGTCTCCGTGCGTGACGGTGCCTGAAGACATGAACGCTGTTAATTAGCTTCGATACCGGAAAAGTTAACGGCGGGAAAACTTTAGGTGGGAAAACTTAAGGCGGAAAAACCTATAATCAGCAGCGACATTTTGGTGTGACAAACTTCCGGGACGTTATTTGCGGTTTTTTCGTTATTTCTAACAAAGCGAACCAAAACTGACCAAAACCCCCAACCCTCAGTGCCTGTTGCTTGCTGTCAACAGACTTGTTGATGTCCGCCTCTCGCAACCCAGCAAAATCATGCTTGACATCCCACCAAAATTTCCAGAAAACGGCCCCGAAGTTGGCGCCTTCACATGGACGACTGTTGTAAAGTTTAGCCGCAGTGATCACCGTAAATGTCGTCACGCAATGCAATCAATCTTTTTCTAGGCCTATGTCGTTGTTTACAGGTCACTTTCTGATTTCGAAGACTGCTCCATTGTTGTCACTTTCTTGCCTGCCATGTGCCCATCCTTGTCTGCTCTCACCACCTTTTCCCCATTTGCGGTACCCTGTACAGCGTTTCAAGAAAATTGTTTGTCAGTTTAAAATCGCTGAAAAAAATGCGTAAGGTAGTTCGACGACTGTGAGACACGTTAACAAGACAATAACAGCCAGGAATATGGGAAATAGGTACGAATAGATCCCAAAGATTTCCTGTATGGTGGATCGGGCAGGACTGACCGACCGGCTCTGCAGATCAGTTGGCAGAACAGGCTTCAACTCGCATCGCAAACTCAACTCCAATCGCTCACAGTCGAAAACGCAAGCAGTTTCGTTCAGTGTATACGCTGGCCATGAGGATGGGGCCATCCCCCATCTCGGCGCAGCTGACTGGTTTAAAAGCTCGATAATGCGGCCTGGGTTGGGCCTCTTAAAATTTAATTGTCTGCTGTTTGGTTAACGGAAGTGATGAACATCATTGAGAGCATAGACTTGTTTTGCTTCCGACATGACATAGCAAAATTACAAGTTGCCCATCATATGAAAAAGCCAATGCCTCCTTGGTGGGCAGAATATGGGCTCTATGTGGGTCAGGATGAATGTGGGTTGAATTTGGGAAACAGATGAGTCCTGGGTGATTGGGCTGGCCGTTTACCCATTGTCCAGGAAAATGTGAAAGGATACGCACGCTGCCCTTCACAGGCCAACTCGAAACTCGGCTCAAATAGTTTAAATTCAAAAAACAAAGCTTTACGTATGCAATCATCATCACCGATTTTTTCTTTCTTTTGAATTGGAGGACATATCAACTTTACCGAGATGACAGCAAGCGGTCTTCAAACTCATTTTTTTATTTTCTGAAAAATGGGTGCATCGCCATTGCACTTCACTCACGAGATTGTTCAGCTCAACATATCCATTGTTCTCCTTCACTTCAACGCACATCAACGCCAAAATTCTTCGATCACATGAGTAAATGACAAAATGCAATTTGCAATCAATGGCCACATGCACCGCGAAACATCATAACATTTGTGAAAAGGGCGTGACACTGCATCAGACCCTGTTAAAATTGGATGGACCATACATGAGCCATGACTTTGAAATTGTACCTTGCATTTTGGAGGACCTTGTATGTCGGGCCAATTCGTTTTCCTCCTCACCTCCATGAGAAACAAACTGAAAAAATTAATAGGTACTTGACTCCACACTCCATTCAAATCATTCAGCGAAACTTTGATTTCTATGTGACGACTTGACCGTTTTCATTCGGTGTTTCATTGTTGCAGAAATTTCCAATTCTGTATGACACTCAGACTCAGATTCAACTCAACAACCAATACAACAAATGGATGCATCCATCGTTCGCAACAATGTGAAAAAGGAGTGCCTTTTGCATAGAAATAAAATTTTCATAAAAGAAATCTATCCATTGAATAAACTGTTCAGTCAAAGCATGAGTGTGTGTGTGTGTGTGAAAATGAGGAACAAGTCAAAGAGACAGGCCAGCAAGTGGAGGAGGTCAATGCAGTGAATCGTTCTTGCATTTTTGGTGGGATAAGCAAGGTACCTGCCCAATGTGTGAGAAAAGTATTTTTGCCGTTTCTGAATGAAAGCACGTGCGAACGTGTGGGAGAAGCAAAATTCGTTCAATCAAAAATATGGAAAGAATTAACAAAGTTCGAAGTTGTCGATTCCAAAAGGATTATTACTAGGTATATCAAAACACTCGTATAGCCGGTTTAATACTCTCCATCATACACTTGACATCATATACATGACACACTTTCGTGAAATACCTACATGACATCATATTCTTGGAATAATGTAAAACTCAATGCACGCGTGCGAACAATGTTCAATAAATTAAAAAAGAATAACAAAAACGATAACAATACAACACCTACATGTCCATAGATAACAATATTGGGTACAAAATAACAAAACTGAAACACGAAATGAACAGAATAATCAGGGGTTTTGGTCCAAGTCTCAATGCCCGAGCTGACGTCACCTCCGACACAAGGAAACAAAGCCAACTTTGGTTTTCATGGTTACAGTAAACCCTTTTCCATTGCTATGAAGGAATGGGTAACAGAGCACAATTGACGTAACAATGACAGATATGGCCAACCAATCAAATGACCATAAACCTTCGTAGGAAAAAACCTCATCTTAACATTAAGTCCCGAGACCACAAGAATAAAAAAATAAAGAATTCTTCGAGAGTCGGTACCGGATCGTGTCACAGAAATTCCACAGCAACAAGCCGTATTCTCCCCACTTGGCGACTCTTTTTACTCCTTTATTTTCATAAGCTGCAAGACACATCTCCGCAAATTTCGCGTGTTGCATACCCTTTATTTTTCGCAGGCGCTTTGGTTCTCCCCTTTTGGATGACTCTTTTTCCTCAGTTTCAAAAGCTGCAATACACATCTCAGCAAATTTCGCGTGTTGCAACCCTTTATTTTCGCAGGCGTTTGGTTCTCCCCTCATGGATGACTCTTTTTCCTCCTTCAGTTCAAAAGCTGCAATACACATCTCCGAATTTCGCGTGTTGCAACCTTTATTTTTCGCAGGCGTTTGGTTCTCCCCTCATGGATGACTCTTTTGCTCCTTCAGTATCAAAAGCTGCAATACACATCTCCGAAATTTCGCGTGTTGCATACCCTTTATTTTCGCAGGCGTTTGGTTCTCCCCTCATGGATGACTCTTTTTGCTCCTTTATGTTCATAAGCTGCAAGACACATCTCCGCAAATTTCGCGTGTTGCATACCCTTTATTTTTCGCAGGCGCTTGGTTCTCCCCTTTTGGATGACTCTTTTTGCTCCTTCAGTTTCAAAAGCTGCAATACACATCTCCGCAAATTTCGCGTGTTGCATACCCTTTATTTTTCGCAGGCGTTTGGTTCCCCCTCTTGGTTGACTCTTTTTGATCCAACAGTTTCAAAAGCTGCAATACACATCTCCGCAAATTTCGCGTGTTGCATACCCTTTATTTTTCGCAGGCGTTTGGTTCTCCCCTCATGGATGACTCTTTTTGCTCCTACAGTTTCAAAAGCTGCAATACACATCTCAGCAAATTTCGCGTGTTGCATACCCTTTATTTTTCGCAGGCGTTTGGTTCTCCCCTCTTGGATGACTCTTTTTTCCTCCTTCAGTTTCAAAAGCTGCAATACACATCTCCGCAAATTTCGCGTGTTGCATACCCTTTATTTTTCGCAGGCGTTTGGTTCTCCCCTCATGGATGACTCTTTTTGCTCCTACAGTTTCAAAAGCTGCAATACACATCTTCGCAAATTTCGCGTGTTGCAAACCCTTTATTTTTCGCAGGCGTTTGGTTCTCCCCTCTTGGATGACTCTTTTTTCCTCCTTCAGTTTCAAAAGCTGCAATACACATCTCCGCAAATTTCGCGTGTTGCATACCCTTTATTTTTCGCAGGCGTTTGGTTCTCCCCTCATGGATGACTCTTTTTGCTCCTACAGTTTCAAAAGCTGCAATACACATCTCCGCAAATTTCGCGTGTTGCATACCCTTTATTTTTCGCAGGCGTTTGGTTCTCCCCTTTTGGATGACTCTTTTTGCTCCTACAGTTTCAAAAGCTGCAATACACATCTCCGCAAATTTCGCGTGTTGCATACCCTTTATTTTTCGCAGGCGTTTGGTTCTCCCCTCATGGATGACTCTTTTTGATCCACAGTTTCAAAAGCTGCAATACACATCTCCGCAAATTTCGCGTGTTGCATACCCTTTATTTTTCGCAGGCGTTTGGTTCTCCCCTCTTGGATGACTCTTTTTGCTCCTTCAGTTTCAAAAGCTGCAATGCACATCTCCGCAAATTTCACGTGTTGCAAACCCTTTATTTTTTGCAGGCGTTTGGTTCTCCCCTCTGGATGACTCTTTTTGCTCCTTCAGTTTCAAAAGCTGCAATACACATCTCCGCAAATTTCGCGTGTTGCATACCCTTTATTTTTCGCAGGCGTTTGGTTCTCCCCTCATGGATGACTCTTTTTGCTCCTTCAGTATCAAAAGCTGCAATACACATCTCCGCAAATTTCGCGTGTTGCATACCCTTTATTTTTCGCAGGCGTTTGGTTCTCCCCTCATGGATGACTCTTTTTGCTCCTTCAGTATCAAAAGCTGCAATACACATCTCCGAAAATTTCGCGTGTTGCATACCCTTTATTTTTCGCAGGCGTTTGGTTCTCCCCTCATGGATGACTCTTTTTGCTCCTTCAGTTTCAAAAGCTGCAATACACATCTCCGCAAATTTCGCGTGTTGCATACCCTTTATTTTTCGCAGGCGTTTGGTTCTCCCCTCATGGATGACTCTTTTTGCTCCTTCAGTATCAAAAGCTGCAATACACATCTCCGCAAATTTCGCGTGTTGCATACCCTTTATTTTTCGCAGGCGTTTGGTTCTCCCCTCATGGATGACTCTTTTTGCTCCTTCAGTTTCAAAAGCTGCAATACACATCTTCGCAAATTTCGCGTGTTGCATACCCTTTATTTTTCGCAGGCGTTTGGTTCCCCCTCTTGGTTGACTCTTTTTGATCCAACAGTTTCAAAAGCTGCAATACACATCTCCGCAAATTTCGAGTGTTGCATACCCTTTATTTTTCGCAGGCGTTTGGTTTTCCCCTCATGGATGATTCTTTTTGCTCCTTCAGTTTCAAAAGCTGCAATACATATCTCCGCAAATTTCGCGCGTTGCATACCCTTTATTTTTCGCAGGGGTTTGGTTCTCCCTCCTTGGACGACTCTTTTTGCCCCTTCCGTTTCAAAAGCTGCAATACACATCTCCGAAAATTTCGCGTGTTGCATACCCTTTATTTTTCGAAGGCGTTTGGTTCTCCCCTCATGGATGACTCTTTTTGCTCCTTCAGTATCAAAAGCTGCAATACACATCTCCGCAAATTTCGCGTGTTGCATACCCTTTATTTTTCGCAGGCGTTTGGTTCTCCCCCCATGGATGACTCTTTTTGCTCCTTCAGTTTCAAAAGCTGCAATACACATCTTCGCAAATTTCGCGTGTTGCATACCCTTTATTTTTCGCAGGCGTTTTGTTCCCCTCTTGGATTGACTCTTTTTGATCCAACAGTTTCAAAAGCTGCAATACACATCTCCGCAAATTTCGAGTGTTGCATACCCTTTATTTTTCGCAGGCGTTTGGTTTTCCCCTCATGGATGATTCTTTTTGCTCCTTCAGTTTCAAAAGCTGCAATACACATCTCCGCAAATTTCGCGCGTTGCATACCCTTTATTTTTCGCAGGGGTTTGGTTCTCCCTCCTTGGACGACTCTTTTTGCCCCTTCCGTTTCAAAAGCTGCAATACACATCTCCGAAAATTTCGCGTGTTGCATACCCTTTATTTTTCGAAGGCGTTTGGTTCTCCCCTCATGGATGACTCTTTTTGCTCCTACAGTTTCAAAAGCTGCAATACACATCTCCGCAAATTTCGCACGTTGCATACCCTTTATTTTTCGCAGGGGTTTGGTTCTCCCTCCTTGGACGACTCTTTGCCCCTTCCGTTTCAAAAGCTGCAATACACATCTCCGCAAATATCGCGTGTTGCATACCCTTTATTTTTCGCAGGCGTTTGGTTCTCCCCTCATGGATGACTCTTTTTGCTCCTACAGTTTCAAAAGCTGCAATACACATCTCCGCAAATATCGCGTGTTGCATACCCTTTATTTTTCGCAGGCGCTTGGTTCTCCCCTCTTGCATGACTCTTTTTTACACCTTCAGTTTCAACAGCTGCAATACACATCATGCATCAGGCAAAGCCTTTAAACGATTTAGATTAACGTGGACGATTATTGTTTTTTATTTATCGTGCTTTTGCATTTTTGCTGCATTCTTCTCGCGGAGAAAACTAGACTTGCGGTCTTGATAAAAAAAGCACCTGTTGCTATGGCTGGTTTTTAATCTCCCATTTTCAATCTGAAATTCGGAAAATTTCTCAATCCGGAAAATTCGCACCCACACATGCGACAATAATTTGCTATCTGCTAAAATATGTGTCTTTAATTTTCTCGAAATTTTCCGGCGCTACCAGGTACGCATGCCTTGTCTGCACGTGGAGTAGCCTGACTTCGAGGACATGATGTGTTGGTTGCTTTCGTTGCTTCTTGATGACGATATAACTCGGCTACCTTACCCGCTATTGCTTGTTAACCCATCACTTGGCGTCTGCCTGTTGTCAACAAACCGCTCGGCGTCCGTCTATTAAGACAATAAAACGTCGCAACTTGTCCAACTCCACATGTGGACAGGCAAACGGAACTGTAACTGGAATTCTGACGTGGTCTATCGTCCAACTCAGCATCCTGTACTCAATGATTCGTAGTCTATTCGGAATCCATTCTCTTCATCCGTCTCGCCGTTGGTCCCATTTCCAGACAGGGTTCTCACCCCGTCTGTTCGGAAGTTCAAAACTATCGGCCCAGCAGATCGAGCTGAAAAAGAGTCAACGCAAAAAAGCTTCAGCAATGGAAAAATTCGAAAAAACACACCAAATACCAATATACTTGGAGGTGGTAGCCCTTCGCAAATTACACTGGGCACACTGAAGGTTTGATTGATGAGCTGTGGCATGCGACCGCAACGGGGTGTGATACCTCAACCCCTACCGGGAAAATATCCTTTTTGCAATACCTACATTCTGGAGGAACAACGCTATAAACACAGCGGAGTAGAAGGAGTTCCCAGCCAGTAACATATTTTCCACGTTTTGACCATTCAGTTTGACATTTTGACCACACTTATGAACCAATTCCGCAGTGGTCATAGCAACTTGAATTTTGCCAAACGAATGGACAAATCGGTGTTTTCTTTCAGGGCATTGCTTGGCATCTGTTTCTGAACGAAGATTGACCCATCCACAAAAAGTTGTTAGCAGATAAAGCATATTAAGTATATTAATTAAGCAAGGTCATAAGCATAAGCAAATTCAGGTCATCAGCAACGAATTGTACAATACCGGGGTGATTTCTCTGTACCAAATAAATTACAGCTATCCGCATTTAACCCAATCGTTAAATCGAAAAGGACAAAAACGAAAAGAAAAGAATAAAACAAAGGATGGAGAGGTAACCAGGGTCGTCCGGGATTATAGGCAACCCTTTCAAAGGGGTCAAGCGACAGAAAACTTACTGAAAACGGGCGCCGCTGTTGACGTTGTCATGGATACCATCATCATGGTCCCATTTCCATCTGAGACAACCGTCACCGGGTCTCCCGTCGTCCCGTTCATCAGAGGTGGGACAGGTCCGGGCATTTCTGGCTGACTCATCCCAGCTTGCTGCCTGAAGAACACCTGTCTTTGCCTTTGCAGGCTGGGTGTGAGGGGTGTTCCGCAGAATTTGCTCATGGTGACCGATCCAGGTTGTCCATCGCTTCCGCCTGGGATCTGCAGGTAGTCGCCGGTGTACGGCAACGAGGTGGAGTTGCCCTGCGCGACGCACTTTTCATTGTCCGAGGTGGCAGTGGGGTTTACAGCGGGCAGACGGAAGTCCGAGTCGGCCTTGGTTGAGAAGCGGACCTGGCAGGTGTCGGCCTCCCTCTGAATGCAGATGGCGTAGTTCTGGTTGCTGAAGTACTTTCCGTTGCCGTTGTTGAAGTTGAAGCTCTCAATCAACCCCGATCGCTGCGTGTGATACTGGAGACATCCCGGTGGAGCTGCGAGTGAAACAGAAAAATTGGTGGTAGTTCGAGTTCGGAATATCTGCCGACATTGAACTGAACGAGTTATCACCATTGCTCTGAGACATAATTAAAGCTAACTAAACCTAACCTAACCTGATCTTACCCATAACCAAACCTATCCTAACATATCCTATCCTATCTACTTCGTCCTCATCTTCCTATCCTATTTTGGCTGCTTGGCGGTGTAAAACG